>JANPWN010000092.1:0-45579 GCA_027406425.1 Blastocystis sp. subtype 8
CTCAATCCACACTATATGACATGTCGGGTACTCACGACTCAAATACTCCAGCTGATAACGAGCTTCGTCGATATGGGAATCTTTTAGACACACAGCAGCATCCACTTCATGCTTGATAAGAACAAATTGAGTCATCCCCTTACAAATAGGACTTGTATCTTGAGAAAACGATAAGTTATCTGATGACTGACAATGATGTTGGGAATAACCGTGGGAATTCGCCGAATTATGTCTATGATGACGGGACCGACTTCCTGAGGATTCTGAATAAGAATAATGCGAAGAACGAGAGAGACCGCGATAAGATTTCCTTCCTTGTAAGGAATTCCGTCCTTGCTGAGAATGGCGGGGATACAATGACTCTAGCGGGGCATCATAATGGTTGTCACCAAACGAATTATATTGAATTCTAGAATCCGAATGCAAAAGTGAATTCTCCTGTCTCAGGGAATCTAATCTTGGTATATTCTGTTAATTCTTACAATAGGGAGAAATAGCTCGTCTATACAACCCGGCAGTTTCGCTGGGTATATTATCCGCATCTCCGGTGAGGGCATAAGGCGTCAATGGAGAATGTACATCAATTTGAGAAAGAGGAAAACTTAGTGGCTGATTCATCCAAAAATTCGTGTCCATGTTAGATGATCGTGAATGATAAGCACGTTGCTCGTGTGCCGGAGGACTTCGTTCGTCATAGTATCCCATGTTTAAGGGAGTCATGAGTCTCGGATCTAGAATCAAGGAAAGAAAAACGAGAATACCTGGACGAGGGAACTCCGGGTTCTGTAATGTACTGAAATAAACTCTTTTCATCTCAGATTCTTCATAGATAGGTTGATAAGAGGCATTTCTAGAGATGAGGGTGGAATAAAATATTGACCGATCCCAGGACCTCTCATTCTGATAGTGATATCTTGAATCATTCTAAACATCACCATCTCCAATCTCCCTTACAAGCCAGGAATGTTGTTCTTCTTGCAGAAATGAGTTAGGATCATGAGAGAGATAGTATTGGGAAAAATCATAAGCTATAAAGATAAGACACATGAGAAGGATTCAAAACATACCAAAACTCTCGATCCGTGAACTATTCTGCCTACCTCTCTAAAATCATCAGTGTAAATAAAGAACAAATACAGTCTGGTAATGGTGCATATTAAAAGCTTAGATCTTTTAGAGACAACTATTGAGAGATAAACGTGGTGTATTCAAAGTCCGTGACACCACCGTTCTCAAACAGAACAGAAAATGGACATGTAGAATACCAGTTGCCATATTTTTTGTTTCCCCGTGATTTATTATTTCTATTCATTATTCGCCTGTGCCAATTATTCCATTCAAATGGCATCGTCGCTAGCGAAGGAAGAGGAAAAGTCACTCTGGAAGCGATTCCAGAGAGTTCTTCTCACCTCGATGTCGAGGCATCTTTCTTGTTATGTTTTGTATGCAAGATAAAATGTAATGAAGTCTAGTTTGCTTATGTCTCTTGTTTTTACGTCTATTTTATTGACAAGTGTAGCAGTGGGTATACGTTATTTTAATCGATCAACCACACTGACAGAAACAGATTATTGCTCTCAAACATACAAGAATAACATTGGTCATCGCTCTTTTACAGATTCCCTCTGTTATCCTCAAATTGACGCTGTTTATACATGGGTAAATGGCTCAGACCCTGAGTGGCTGAAGCAAATGTTATCATATCGTAATCAAAGTGAAGTGAATGATGTTATGAATTCATCTATTTCTCCAAGCCGATTTCGTGACAATGATGAGTTGAAGTACTCATTGCGGTCCCTTGAGAAATTTGCCCCTTGGATTCATAAGGTATTTATTGTGACGAATGGGCAAGTTCCTTCCTGGCTTGATGTAAACAACCCCAAGGTTGAGATCGTTACACATGCACAGATTTTCCGGAATCCTAATGATCTTCCTACCTTTTCTTCTGCAGCAATTGAAATGAACCTTCATCACATTCCAGGTCTTTCAGACTACTTTGTGTATTTCAACGATGATGTGTTTTTAGGCCGTCCTATATATCCATATGACTTTTATACGCTTGAAAAGGGTCAAATTATGTATTATTCATGGGATGTTCCGGTATGTGCTCCAAATTGTATGCTTTACGGTCCAGATATTAATCATTAGGTTTAACAGATAATTTAGGTGATGGATTCTGTGATCCAAACTGTAATGTAGAGGCCTGTGGATTTGATCTTGGAGACTGTAAGAATCAGTCAGCAGTAGCTCCTAAAGAAGCTTCAGGTAGTTGATGGGCGTATTTACCATTTATAGCTTCGATTCGAGTAGAGCCTCGTAAATCATCTTCAAAAGAACGTTGTAATCAGGGATGTCCATTTCTGTGGATTGGTGATGGGGTTGCTATTCATTTCTTCACTTACTTATAGTCATGTGATAAGAATTGTAATGTCGAAGCGTGCGGATTTGATGCATATGATTGCAGCACTGAGTCATCGCAAATCCTTCATCGAACCTTTGTTCGCTTCCTTTGTGTTGATTCATCTTCTGATGATCTTCCTGTTGTCTCGTTCATTCATTCATCCTTTTACCAAGATCGCGATTACAAGAGGGAAAATATCACTTGTTTGGGTCGTGTGGTAGTGAATGATAATTCTTCTTATGTGAGCATCGATCTCGGTGATATATATCGTCTTGGGTACACTATTAAGTCTGTAGAACTACTTGATGATGGTATTTTTGCAATTCCAGGATTAGAAGTAGATATGGTGTATTCATCATTGTTTCATTCCTTCTTCAAAGAGTTGATTCTTGTCTGGACTGTTGATGCAAGAGAGAAGGGAGTTTCATTTTCAATTCATTGTGTGATAACCGCTGAAATAGTAAATGATTGCATTATAGTTTAAAAAGTAGATACAAGGAGGAAGCAAGCAGTTTTATCTCGAAATCATGCGTGTTCCTTTTGAGAAGATTCTCCAGCATTCTTTACTGAATCGATTCCGTTTCGATCCCCATGATCACACACTAACAGATGAAGATCTGTTAGCTGAGAAAGAGGATGAAATTGTATGTAATGCCTTGCCTACAGTACTCAACAGTGATCTGGTTGTTTTACATTTGGAAGAAGAAGATTCTCGTTTCTTTATTGTGAATGAACGATCAGAGAAGAGCTGGGAATTGACAGATTTGTCTGGGTTAGTGGAGAGATCGATGGATTTGCAATATTCTCCTAAATGGGATCGTTATCTACCAGTCATTCACTCGCGTGTGCCAAAATCATTTCAAGGGAACTTTTCTCTCCTTTTCCCTATTGGCGATAATTCTGATCAGATATTGGTGATAGGATCGTATGAGGAAGTTGAGAAGGCAATTAAGCGATTTTCAATGCCACGTAAGTACCGGCGAGTCTGTTTCGATTTATTCCAACAAGAAGCGAAGACACGTGGTTTCATAATGACAAACACCACTTTAACTACAGTGGTCCCATTTTATCTCCCGAAGCCACTGTTCTCATCTCCTAATTCTATTCCATCTCGTGTATTTGAACATGAAGAGGGTCTCAATCTTTTTTCATCATTTGAAGAGTTGGCAGGAAAGGGTATTTATTCGAAGAATTTGAAATACTATTCCGAACCAATTCTCCGAACTGTCACTTGTTCAGTTAATACATCCATATTTCAGGACAATTTCTGGTATCGTCAAAGTATGGAGAATTTCACCTATATTGATGGAATTCCACTTCGAGAAGTTCAAGAGATTACGAACTCAACCGTATATTGTGTGGAGAAGGAGATGGTGAAGGATCTACGCTACATAATCTCACTTGATGATATAAGAGATCCTATTGCGATATCATTAATGATTCCTGGAAAAGAAGCTGCTAACATCATCACCAAGCAATGTCATCTTTCTTCATCCAATCGACGTCTCTCTGATGACGATTTGTTAGCCCAGTTCGTTGAACATAATATTGACCAAATTGTGCATTCCATGTATTCTCTTGATTTATAGGATTTTACATCTCCACTCGTTATTAATACACTGAAACAGAATTTCGGAATTACCAATTCATCTTCGCTCCATTCTTTCATTTCCAAGCGCATTCCTCATGGTCGTCGTTTGGGTGATAGTTATCATGATTCACTCGTTTACACCAATCTTCTATTGATTCAGCTCTTTGGTAAGGAAGACCGAAAGGTTCCAGCTCATATGCCACACTTTTTAAATCGTCAAAATCTGGACAAAATTGAATCCAAAATTCGTCCGTATTTTGATTCCACAAGTAGTCATCGTTTCCGTCAAAGTGATGATCTGCAATACTCCTTCATGTATTTCCATTTCCTAAAGGTATTTGAAATGGAGAAGAAACAGGAGTATTACGATTCATTGTGGTCTCGTTACCTCGATACTGATCATGATGGCATTCTCAGTTCCAATGAACTTCGAACACTTGCATCAATCGTTTATAAGGACGATGTTAATGATGAGCAGGGATTGAATATAGTTAATATTTTAGGAATATCCAAAAACTGCGGAATTGCCTCACTCCGGAGACAGAAACAGTTGAAACGTATTCAGATATGTATAACGAGTATCAGCGTGTTACAAAACGTCGAAGGTTTATCACATATCCAAAATATACTTGAATTCTGGAATCCTTTATATTGACGTTTTCTCAATATAAACAGTGTGGGTTGGCTACAACGAGTGTGGCAAATCGATTCCGTTTCGTACCCCGTTTCTCTCAAATGCGTGATACTCCTGTGGCTTTTGAGATGATCACTGATGATCTGAACCAGACAATTAATCAAGTATGAACTGGAGTAAGGACTGAGTGATAGTTGAACAGCATTCGGAAACGACGATCTAAATTCATTTGTGTGAATGATAATGTGATGAATATGACAGAAGAAATGAGGGATGTGTTGCATGAATTTTATGAGAGTTTCTTTCCTATTCCGTCGCAATTTGAGAAAGGGAAAATGGCAGGAGAGATTAGGGAAGTGACACAGTTGAATCGACTAGGAATTGTGATTGTAATACTGGGCGTAATTGGGTTGGTAGTATTGGGAATGTTCTTTTAGGTGGATGTGTTTGTTAAGATTGTTGTGACTTCATCTTTTCCTAACAAAGACTTATACGAATGTAAAAGTAAATGCCTCTGCATTTCGTATTTGTCATAACAGGAATACTTGCAGTGATCAAATGTACACTTAAAGATAATCTCCGGATGATGACTCCGAATATGCTTCTTCAGATCACTTGAAGTAATTGAAGCATAGTTGCAACCTTCGACTAAGCATTTGAAAGGACGTTCACCCGTATGCGTTCGCATATGTACCTTTAGATTACTGTGATTCGTTGCTGAGTAGGTACAGTTCGGATATGTACATTTCAAAGGTCGCTCTCCCGTATGTTTTCGGAGATGGATATTCAGAATACTTTTTGTCACAGCAGCATAAGAACAGTCCTCATAAGGACACTTAAAAGGTCTTTCACCCGTATGTGTACGAATATGAATCGTCATATCACTCTTCCGAATTGTTGCATAACCACATCCAGGAACAGTACAGTAATGGATTTTAGGAGTGACACTTTTCCGTTTGTGATGGATACAGCAATTATTGTTACCATTGCATCCACAATCACATACAGCTAACGATTTAGTATTGGAAACAGGATTTAGGAGTGGTGGAGGTGTTGTATGAATAGTAAAGAAGGACCGAGGAACAATGACCAGTGTAGGCACTTTACAATCGCTGATTTGTTGAAATTCAGCCAACAGTGATGGGTCCATAGCCGAAGAATCAACAACACTCATTGGTGATGTAGATTGATTCTTGGTACAAAATGTACTAGTTTCAAATATACTTTCTTCTCTCTTATTGATATTGTTACTCCGATCCATAGTTAACGGCAATCTTGCTTATACTCAAAAATCAATCAGTAACGTCCTGAACTAGATTTCTATACATCTTATTCCAAGCAATTCACATTCCTACTGGAATCCAAGTTATAATTGATCTTCGAGTGGATTATGAGTAACTCAATCAATTCCAATCTTATACACCACTGAAATGTGATAAGACTGCTCAATAATAAGAGATTGAAAAATAGGAATGAGATTTCACGGTTATTTGAACAAATACATCAGAGAAGAATTCTAATCCATAGTTTCAACCCTATCAGCATGTGCTTCTTTCAACACTTTAATAATTTCATCGTGGATCTTTCCATTTGTCGCCAGTGTATCCAAGACACGAATATGATAGTCTTCTCCACGCGTACTTCCAGCACGACCTCCGGCTTCTTGCACAAGTAAACATCCCGCAGATACATCCCACTACTAATAAATCCCGTCCAAAAACACAAACAGGATGAAGAGCAAGTTCCCAGTAACCTGTAAGTCTACCTGCTGCCACCCAAGCAAGATGCAAGGCTGCACTTCCTATGGAACGTGTACTCAGTGCATATTCACCCACTGCTGTGACACCTCGCATCATAACACGTCGAATAGGAGCCATGTAATTAGTAGCATATCCAACAACACTCTCATGAAGGGTAGCATCGTTACGGACATGAATCGGATTTCCATTCATTTTGCTACCATGACCTTTAATTACAGTATACATTTCGTCAAGGTAAGGATGATAGATTACACCAATTACGGGAACCTCATTATGTGTAACGCAAATGGATACAACACTGAGGGGAAGACTATATACCTATTTATGAGGAGAAAAAAAAGCAGATACATAGTTGGTAGTACCATCGAGAGGATCCACTACCCAAACCCATTCCTTGTCAGACACTGCATCAATGGCCTACAATAAAAGAACTAAAAACAATTATAACTTCAAGATCATGTCCCCATTCCACATCCTCTTCTCCCAAAAGGGCATGACCTGGGTACTTTTCTTCCATAAACTCCTTAATCATATTTTGGTTTCCGGTATCCACCAAGGTAACGAGATCTTGGAATGAAGCCTTTGTCTTCTCTACATTAATGTCTTTGGGTTAATAGAAGGGGAATAGACTGACGACCATAATGATCCATGATGTTCTGGCCACATTTCCGAGCAATTGTTTGAACATCGTTGCAAAGTGTTTCCAAGTCTACTGATTAGCCAAAGATTATAATTATTTCAAACGAACACGTATCCATTAGTCTATCAAAAGGAGAGTTTCTGAGCAAATGACTGAACAGCAAAAACGGCGTTTTGGTCGCAGAAGGGAATCTTCCCTGCTCTTTGTCTGTACATCATTTATTGATTGCTATGAACTCCGAAGTGAAAAATACCCCGAATGAGGCGATGAAGAAACCTAATAGATTGTTACTTGTCATCTCGTTTGTCTTCGTATATAGTTTTACGTTCAGATTCGTTGGATTTGTTATTGCAGTAGTATGGGTTCTTCTTTCACCATTCGTTTCCTTCTCACACTGTATAACAAGGATGTTTCATTCTGATTGTAGACTTTACTTCCCCTTCTCCTATTACTATTCGTGACAAGAATATTGTGTCAGATATGGCTGTTACAGTTACTGAGGAGGAGGTAGATACCTTGGATAGTGACCATTTGTAGATGGAATTTGCCAGGAATATTCAGAACCGTTTTTGTTCCGTCGATCCAGATGATCTTGATGAGAGATTGCGTATTTTGAGCGAAGTATTCAAGGAGCATGGATTAACATTCAATACACTTCATGGAGATTCTTCGCTATTCAATTACGATAATGTCACAACGATTGGTCGTTTTCCTACTCTTGTATACGGAGTCTGGCATCCTGTTAAGACTACAGGTTCTCCTGTTACTGATTATTGTTAATATTATACCTAGACATCGATTATTCTCTCAACAGAGTGGAATCTCAATGCTACAGCAAATCCGAAGACATTACTAGATCGAGGTGATTGTAACTATGCTATTCCATCTGCACTTACTCTGTTGTTATCTACACTCAAGAGTCTTCAACACTCAGAGCGCATGAATCATGATGTGGTTCTGGTCCTTTATGTGAAAAAGTACTATGAAACAATGAACCACATTCTGACGAAACAAGACATTAATGCCATGCTGACAACCATCCAGCGTCCTTTGTTCTCAATTCATCTGGACAATCCTGAAATGATTATTCCCTTAACTGAAACTTTTAGCGGTTATTCTCTGCAGGCAGCTGGTACTGATGGCAAAAATGCCAATCTTGACTTGGTAGCCATTGTACTCAAACATCTTCCGGTCGTCGAGTATCAATCGTAAAGAATACATTCCTTTTGTTATTGTAGGTCCAATATCTATTATCTTTCCTTCCTAAAATCATTTTTCAAGGCTTCATTCTCACGATATCGTGGAATTCAGCAAGTTTTTATTTCCAAGTATATTCCCGCGGTTACACTTCAGATGCATTCCCGACCTGCAACACTTCAAGAGCGCACACTGACAGCGCGAGCAGGACAGTTACGAAGTCTTCTCACTTCATTCAAATCTGTTGTCGAAAGTGCGGGTTCTGCAGAGAAACGCTTGGCGGGAAATGTTGTCACTTATATCCCGCTATTTTCCACGAGTCTCCGTTATGTGGGGAGAAATGATGTTATTTTCCCAGTACTGCTGTTGTTGGCAGCTTTTGCTGCATTGATGATGAGTGTGGTAAGTGTGTATATATAAAGTTATGAAAAGGACTTAATTCATGCTCCAAAGCGTACAGGACTAATTTACTGTGGATGTGTCGCTATTGTAGGTGGGAGTTATATTGCTCTGATACGATGTCTGGCTCCTGTTATGGCAGAAAATCGGCTTGGAAATGGTTTCTCGCTCTTTATAGTATTTTTCTTGCTATATTCCTTCTGGGCGTATTGCAGACTGGTGTTCAACAATGCTTTAATCCAGTTTAATCTGACAACAGAATGGGAGTATAAGAAGGAAGTGTTGAGCATGAGTGGAATAATCACCTGTTTATTTTCTTATTTGTATTTGATGCGAAATCCATTTATTGTAATGACTGTCCTTGCTGTGGTATATGTGTTGATGTTGGTTCTTGTTTTGGGTAATTCACAAAAGTAATTAATGATTGGTGTGTGAGATGTAGTGTGCGATATGTCTTATTGCTAATTTACTCGGGATTGCTTGCAATTCCTTTCATGTTGATGGTAAATGAGGATTGTAAGGGTGATGAAAGGAGATGATGTTTAGTTGTTCAGTGGATGGGTGATTTAGTTGCCACAGTAGCTGATGATTCTTGGTTATTCTGTTATCTGATGATTGTAGTTGTGGCTGATCTCGCTATTCTTCATTATGTAAATGGAATGAGTTTCCTTGCTGAAGAAGAGGAATCAGAAGTAGCTGAAAAGAAAGAAAAAATGGATTAAATGTCGTTTATGGTTTAATTGTGAATTCAAGAAACACTCTCACAAATCAGATCTCATTCACATGAGAAAAGATGACCGTCCAACACATTTGCCACTCTGTAATTGCTCTTTAATAATTTCACGAGCTTGAAACACTTGTTGTTAAGATATCTCAACATCAATAGAATCAAGGATATAAAAAGTTTTCCTTGAGCGTCACAATATGGAGCAATTTCATCAAATAACTCGTCCACATTAAAATCTATAAACAACTGACAATTATCCTCTATGCTTAATGCCTAATGTAATCAGCTACCATTTCGGAGCAAATGACAAATTGCCCCAGCTCCATATCCCAAAATCACTGGTAACTGAGCAACAGGGATATCTTCATCATTCCCTCCGATCCGCACCATCGTCGCAGAGACGTCACTATTTCTGTTATCCTCAGAAAGTGATGAATTTCGCTCCGATAGCTGCCATGATAAAGATCCTTCAGGTAACACACTTCGATGTTCCTGAATTGAAGATGCTTCTGAAGAAGATAGTTCCGAAGGAATCACAGCGTGTTCGCGAGCAATTTTGGCAAACATCAACAACAGATCGGTAATTGTTGTCAACTAAGATTCATCTAATTTACCTAAAAGTACAAGTGGTGCTTGAATGTAAACAGACTGCTCACTGTACATCGAACAGTTCATTAATTGTCCTAAGAGTAATCCCGCCAAATCGTATCGTTGTTGAAGAAGCAACCTATGAAGACGAGATAACCCTCGCTGATGCAGAAATTCGGCCACCATCTCACGAGCTAAATATCACAAAAAAGTCCTGATTTGTACAATTCAACAAATTGGAGATAGTTTTGGCGGCAGCTATGCCACATCGTCCTGTCCATGATTCTTCGACTTGCATCACTGCATTCAATCCGTTCGCAAGACAGAAAAGGTGCTGATTACTGGAATCTTTGTATAAAATAATGGAAGTTGCATTAAGAGAAGACATTACGACTTGAGCATTGGACGACGAATAGCAATTAATGAGCTTGATGAGTCCTCCTGATTCCCCCACTTGTGACTAGACATGAATCTTAATTCCTAATCACACCTTGCATTCACTACAATGTTTACAACAAGCCTTAATGCACTCAATACAATAAACAGACAACCGTTCTTGAGTTAACTGGATTAATTGGACCAAAGTGGAGATTCCATGAAATTGGCCGACTTCTTGACAACAAGCAGGATCCAATTTACAAATATTCATTAAAATCCCCACCAGATAACAGACAACCTTTTTAGAATTAACCTCAAGATTTCCATTCTTATCGAGAAGAGCCCCGGTGATACTGGAGAAGCTACTACTGATGTGATCTGTCAAGAAGGAGGAATTAGTTAGTTGGGGTGAGGGTTCCAATGAAGATGTGAGTGGATTTGTTAACAAGTCATTTCGCAACAGGCTCAGAATGGTGGTAATTCCTTCACTCTCGCGAAATACACTTGAAATTGTTCGTGAGGTCTGTGTTGCATTCATTAGACATCCAGCCGTCATAAGGAGTAATTGTTGAATCTCTCCTGATATCGATCGCTATTCCTCAAAACCATTCCCAGTGACTACCTTGACAAGAATCTCACTGCTTCCAAACTGCAGACATTTGATGAACGACACCATAACCTCCTTTTTCTGGATTTCCTGTTCCACTGCCATTGTTTGTCTCATACTCTCGGCACGAAGATACCGCAAAGCCTGTATCCGAAGAGAAACCTACTTTCGAAAGAGAATCATAAACATACGATTGGGTAAGTAACGAAGTATAAGGCACAATGAAGACTCTCAGAAAAAGCCACGATTCTAATATATTCTAATCGCCAATGACATCCATCTGTAGAACTCATTGAGGATGTCTCCAAACCCCCTTTCGATTCAGAAAAACGAACACTTAATTGAAGGGTGGGAGTTTCATTCTCAGAAGCGAAACGCAATGCGCATTGCTTTGCTATCTTCTCATTCTCATCAATAAGATCTTTTAGAAAGATAACTTGATTCTGAGCACGCATTGTACGAAATCGCCAAAATGTGAGATCGAAGTCTTTTGAGAATAAAACACGATGAAGATGTTTATTGACTTGACTTAAGCTAAAAACAGAATTGAGTGGGAGAAAGGAGGCTATTATTGCAATAGCGCGAAACGGCAGCGAGTCTACAGAGCTAAGTGAATGATGAAAACTATGAGAAAAGCAGTTGTCACAAATTCGCAATTGTTTCGAAGCGTATCCGAATTCATGTAAATCCTAACTGTGACTACTCAAAATCCATGATATACAACTCGGTTTCTACTACAATTGTTACAAAATATCCGTCCACAAAGACGACAATGATGTTTCCTTCGAAACAAGGAAAAGGAACTACCGCACCTTCCACACTGACGCGCCATTTCATTTGGAATCCATAATGGAGTCATTCGGAATTCACCAATCTGTTCAAACCGTCGATGTGTTGGACTATCTCTCTCCAGAATATGTAAATAATGATTCTATGAATCATTATAAATCTGTATAGCTACATAAAGATCTCCACAGCATTGTGACTCTGCAAACTGCGCATAGTACGGAATCACACTAACCGAAAGAATAGGCGTATATAAAGATTGTTTTCTGAGTGCAAACGGACAGTTTGAATAGCAGCGAATACATCGACGGCATACTCGCACTCGATGTTGTTTGCCCATATACGGAATAGGAGATTTGTAACAGCAGCAACGTACACACATAGGCTACAATGTGACGCAGTGGAAAATTCCAAACTTGAAAGCAACTCTCACATGAAACTAGTTTTTCAGTCTCTTCTTCCTTGGATCCACAGAGTGCACAGCAAGGTCCTTGTGAAGCCTGTTCTGACATGCTGAAAACACCCTCCTAACCTGCTACTGAAAGGACTAGGTTTGGGTGTGAAGATTTCGGCTGGCGTAGAAATGGCGCAACAGAGCGAATCCTCATTTATTCATTTGGTAGCATATCTAGAAACTAGGAAGTTGAATGATAGAGATTTATGAAGAAGTGAGGGAAGATGTCTACTTTTTTCATAACTGCTGTTGAATATCGAGTTTACGAGTACTATAGGTATTGTGATAGAAATTTGGAATGTATTTGCTTCATGGGCGAAAAGTGATTGGAATTCCTTTATCTGGTATCTATAATGAGGGATGGTATCGTATTTTGTCATATAATAGAAAACACCTTGATGTCCATAAGATGATCTCCTACAAGGACACTCATAGATACTCTCTTTCGCTCCAGTTCTTATTTTAAAACTATCCACAAGTACTTTCAGTCTATGGGCGTTTCATCTTAATGTTGTTAAAATGGTTATTTCACATTTGTTAACTAGAGGACTAGGATGGATAGTACTATTGATGCCCCTGCTACAAATTCGGGAAGACTCCTGAAGACTTCAGAAGGTAGACAGCGATCTCTTTCGGAAGAACGTATTAAGTTTATGGAGGAGGAATATGATGTATGAAAGGTATTGCTGGTATGATTAACTAGTTTCTTTGTGGTGAATTATCCACTTGGTTGTCGACTCTCTCTGGAAAGACAATTGACCCAGATTTGCTTGTATCTCTGCGCGATGGAATAGTTAACTCTTTGATTCTGTTTGAGTCATAGACTTTGTGTGAGATCTTCCATCAGCAACTTTCTTCCATTCCTATTGATGAGTATCACGAGAAGGGAAGTAAATTGTGTTGTAGGCATTTTTAGTTGTAGAGACGGTTACCTTTCTTGCCTATGATAACATCAGCATTTTTGCCCGAGCATGTCAGAAGCTGGGAATCCCTGCTCAAGAGTGTGTTTCTCCTAACATGTTTGAGAATGGTCAAGTATTCCTTAGATAGGAAATGAACCATAGCGTAAAGAGCTGGTAAATAGTCTTCTCCGTTTTGCTGTGTATGGTTGTAAGTATGGTTTGAAGCCCTTGAAGGTATTGACTTCTTCTCGTCTTGAATCCTGTATTAGTCAGTGAACTGAAGTGATTCATAGTTATTAAGACGGTTCCAAAGGCGATCGTTACTGAGATGGATGAAGCCGTGAAGAGAGAAGAGGAGGAGGAAAAGAAGGCAGAAATTAAGAAGGAGGAAAAGAAAGCAGAAATTGAGAAGGAGGCAGAAAAGAAGGTAGAAAAGAAGGTAGAAAAGAAGGAAGGGAAAGAAAAGGAGAAGAAGGAAAAAGTGGTAGAAGAAACAAAGAAGGAAATTAAGAAAGAGACGAAAGAGAAGCCTAAAACGGTAGCTCCAAAGATGACTGAAGAAGAGAAAAAGGCTCTGGAAGTGAAGAAGGAAGCAGAAGAAGCTGCAATTAAACGTCATCAAGAAGAGGCAGCTAAGAAGGCAGAGAAGGAACGACAATTGCAACAAGAACTATCTGAGTATATGACAAAGATGATTGAAGAACGTGAAAAGAAACAAGCAGAAGAAAAGGAAAAACAACGTATAGAAGAAGAAGAAGCGGCACGCAAAGAAGCAGAGAGACAGAGAAAGAGAGCCGAAATGCGTGCAAAGCAGGCTGCTGAAGAAGAAGCTATGTGGGAGGAATTGCTGAAACGACAAGAAGAAGAGGAAAGAAAGAAACAGGTAAAACAACGTCTTGCTGAAGAAGAGGAAGAAGAATCGAGGAAGAAGGAAGTGAGAGTTTATGAAAAGAAGCAGGAGATTCGAAAGAAACCTGAAGAGAAGAAGAGAAGGAGAAAGGAAAAGAAGGTGACCGAGAAAAGTCAGTTGCTTCAGAAGGAGGAAACGGAGACTGTAATCGTGACAAGCGGAATGAAGGAAGAAGATAAGGCTAAACTTTTGATGTGGGTTATTATCGTGATATTGATTGTGTTCATTGCAGCGTCTTTCTATCTGAATCAATCCCATTACATCTGATTGTTAATAAACAGTCGAAAGAAAGGAAAACAACTACAAGAAAAAGGCAAGAACATGCTTAGCTCAACTACAGAGAAAAGAATACACGAAACAGTCTCCAACGATTTCGAAATCCTTCAGTAAAGGATCCATGTTTCTTCGTTGGTTCTACAGGTGATCACGATTTCTAAGGCCATACCAACAATATCACTACAGTTCATCTCACGCTCCTCGATATTGGGTCTAGGAGTTCGACCAGAGGAGATTGACGATGCCAGTATAATTCCATTTTCATCAATCGAATGGGAACGTATAGAATAAGGTTCATTCTCATCACACGATTCTAGGGACGAATCAAGATGAATCGCGTAGTCTTCGCTATCTCGGATATTAACTGCCCTAGAGATAATCAGAATGTGGAGTTGTCACATATTCAGAATATTCAGAAAGGATATCAAAAAATGAGGTACAACGAATTAGGCGGGGAGTTTCATCGGTAATAGTATTTCTCAAACAACTTGTTGCTACTAACCCATGGAAATAGTTTTGGACACACAATAGGTCCACTAAAGGATTCCGTAGAAGACCTTGTAGGCAGTGATCATCAGCATGTGTACAGTTCAAATAACAGTGGAATTGATGAAACAAAACTAAGTAGTAAAATTAGACAAGTTTTATAAGTTGACTGATGATGAGTGTAGTAGATAGATAAAGGAAAAGTAATGTTAAATGATATAATACAGAATGTCTAAGGTGAAACAACAATAACTTCCAGAATCAACTCCCCTTTGTCACAAACAATTAATCTCTTCCTCAAGGAAACTATTTTATTCTTCTGTGTTACTTGTTCTTGATCGGTCCATACAGAGTAAAGGATGAATAGAGAACGTCTACACTACTTTCTTCATAGTGGACGATCAATGACAGAAACATGTAAAACTATTACTAAATATTCTCTTTTTGGATTCAGTCTGGCTCTGTTGTTGGGACTTGGAAAACGCAGTACCATACCCATAAGGAGGTATTATTTGCAAACAACAATGTTTGGAGCAGGTGTTGGATGTGGAATTGAAATAGCAAACCATGATCATAGTGCATTCGAGAAGATACGTAACTTACAGAAGACAGAGTGTGCATAAATGTGTTTATTAAGAAACATAAAAGCTAATTACCGAACAAATAACTTGCTGCCATATCAAGGTTCTTATCACAAGCTAGATACGCAGTAATACAATCTTCCTCTGAAAATCCAAATTGCATAAGCTACAAATCACGGTACTAGATTGAATGATACAGTTTGAATTGCCCTCACATCTTCTTCCGTTAGACGAATCTGTCCCTCTTCTGGAGAACTGCACATGAACAAAGACAGTCAAAAATACGATTCGGGTATCTGCTCTTGAGGAATATGACTTGCTGCTACAATCGCATCAACAAGAGTATTCGGATTCTTGACAAGATACTATAATCAGAATAACACCAATAAAGTACAGAAAACAATCGAGAATCGCGCTTCTGAATAATTTCTAACAACAAATCACACTTCTGGGGAAATTGGGCGCAGCTCATTAACGGTGCAAGATAGTCACTGGAAGATAAAACACGTTTCGCGTACTCTTCGTCTGTTTCTTGTGTCGATAAGTTCTGTGTTTGTGTTGGGTGCATCTGTTTCGAGTTTACTGGCTCTTGCTTTAACTCAACTTGCTGTGATCTCTGTTCCACTTGTTTTTGCCTCTGTTCCATTTGTTGCCTCTTCGCTTCAACTTGGTGCACAGCCAGAGGATTTTGCTTATTCAAATTCGAAGGTTCAGAAAGAGCTTCTTTGGGTTTCACAGGATCCTTCTACTACTCATCTTTCACATCAGTACTCACTCGTAAGACTCCGATGATCTTGCTTGTATCTACAATGGATTTTTCAGCAATTGTTTCCGTTGGTTTCAATTGTCGTCCCTTCATTACCTATACTTCAACAACATACCAGGATACAATACCAGACTAATATGATCAGGTTTATAGTTTTCACTTTTAGCAATAGCATTGATAATATCTGCAACCTAGAGGTTACGAGTTTCACTTGCTTCGTACAGTCGAACATGTACTCAAATCAACATCTACAGTGACCCCACTGTTAATAAAGGATACTTTCATTAGATTTGAATAACTCACAAGATTATTGTGAAGATAGAAATTTGGCCTTCTGATGTATCATTGCTGTGGATTTTCGAAAATGGTAATTCGAAACTCAATAGCTGTATCTTGGAGACATTGTCATATTCGAGGGTCTGTTAGGAGAATTAATCTTTTTGCTCCTTCTTGCAAGTTACTGATATCAAGGGATTTTCACTCAGATCCTCAAATAGCTGAGTTACGCCAGATGGTTCCAACAAGGGAATTAGTAAGGGATATAACTATGAATTTTATCTCCAATCCTCATGTTCTTGATGCACAGGTATTTGTTAGAGCTTATGTGAATTACTAGGATCTCGAGTATATTGTTCAGTTATGTATGAAACATCATCTGCCTGCCCTTGCATTAACATTATTTTCTTCTCTAGAGACACAACGATTGGTGACGAACAAGTAATACAATGATCCTGTAGTTACCAGAATTAACTTATTCGACTGTATCTAATCTCTTAAGAATGTGTACATTGAAGAGAGAGAACAAGGTCATAGATCATATCTATGATAGCACACCAGATAAGTTACGAATGACCTGTGCATTTCAGGCAGAATATGCTCGCGCTCTTTTAGCTGGTGGAGACTATTATACAGGGATTCAGATTGTTCGTCAATTTGTTCAGAGCGGTCTTCGCTCTAGTGACTGTAATAATATCCTCCTTGAAGGTCTTTCTGAAGGGAATTATAATGAGGAGTGTCTTCGTTTGTATATGCGAATTCAACAAGCAATGAAGAGACCAACAACCGGAGAACGAATTCAGTTTTATTCCCATGGTTATAGTGCTGTTGTTCGGAGTGCATGTCGTTTGAAGAAGATTGGGTTAGCAGAATCTGTGATGGCAGAAATGCATCAGCGTAATATCACTCCTCTTGAATTTGCATTCTTTGAAATGTGTGAAGTGGACCTTTTTTCATGGATTCATGGGTAGATGTACGAACATCGAACAGATTGGCGTCGACTTCTAGAACAGACAGAACAAAGCTTGAAACTGAAGCAGATTCAGTTAACAGATCAAGAGTTATTGTTGTGAGATTAAATAAGACATAGAAGGCATATTTTGAAGGCATCACTGAAAGAGAAGCAATATCGAAAAGCTGTTAATGTGATGGAAGAATACAGTCGACAGTATGGTCATAAGGAGGAGATAGATGATGAACATAATTGCATTCGGTTACACATATCGAATCTACCTGTTTCTCCTGCGCGCATGATGACGTTGATGACATTGTATCATTACGAATTGCAAATAAATAACCCTTCTCTGATTATTGAAGCCGGAGCCAATATGGAGGCAGTCTCGAAATTCTTACAATTGGATCTGTTTCCACTGCTTTTATTTAGTCATAATGTTATTGTCTTGAATAAGAATGAGTTGTAGAAAGGAACAATACAAATTGCAGGAGAAAGTATTATAAATTGGCTTCATCATAACAAACATATCTCATTTTAGTTGAATGTACTCTGCTATCCTCTTTGTTTTATCCTCTTTTATAACATACAAGCAACGACCACAAATAGGCTGATTTGAGAATCTAGGAAATCAAACTCGATCATTAATGATACTCTCCACATAATCGACAAATGTGCAACAATTCCTTCATTGTCTCAGGACAACGTTGCAACTTGTCTGCCGTTTCTGTTACAATATGTACAGTGGAGTCGCATTCCTTCTGAAGAGACTCCACCATATCTCGTATTAATCGATATACACTATCTCCAGGTGTTGATAAGAAGTTGAAATCAGTATGAAACACAATCCCCTTAAAATGGCAATACAATACCAATTCTCGAGATGTACATGGTCCCAAAGGATATCCAATCCAACAACTTGAATTTGGAATTTGTTGCAATGATGAAAACGAGGAAGAGTAAGCCAATGAATAACCCATTGCATTACTTGCTAAATGAAGGACACGTTCTGTAATGTGGTCCATTGTATATCCATACAGAAGATACGTGGACTCGCCGAGAGATCGAGTATATTCCTGAAGAAGATGATTCCTTACAATCATCATCAAATCCTCCTTACTGTCGATGGACCTATAGGAATGAACAAAAGTAAAATAAACTACTTCAAATCGTTGAAGATAGAATGCATTCGAAGCCTATCTCCCCCAAAGAGAGGATAAGTTTCTGCTTTGACTACAACACATGAAAAGTGTTGTGAATTTGGAATTATATGTGGATGAACTTTACTGTTAAGAGTAATCAAGTCTTGAATGCCATCAAAATCTATGTATACCAATGTAATCTTTATGTCATTCTCCAGAACTATTACTCACATCAAAATCAAGTTTTGACTTTGACACATACAAAGCTTCATAGAACAGCTCTACGAGAGCACTATACTGATGATTATCAATTGAATTCAATACCTAGAACAAGAACCACCTGAGTAGGCAATCACTAACCGACTTTTTCGAGGAATTCCAAGTTTATGGACTTGCCCTCGAAACATTCGCACTACTGAATTCATAAAGCATTCTTTACAGGCATAATGATGACGAGTATTCACGCATATAGATGATCCCTGAGGTTTATAAACTATTTCAAACTCAACCTTGCACTTATAACAGATTCTTAATTGCATTTGGTGTTCTCTTATTAGTTCAATAATCACGGGAATGTCAATTGTTTATCAAATCCTTGCAAATATCATAATGGAGCCGAATCAACAAGTTTGGGATAGTCTCTATGAAGAATTCTGCAGTAGAATTAGTTATAAATCTTAATCTAATAGAGAATTGTGGTGCTGAAGAATGGAAATATAATTGGTATTTATATCGTCAGTTAGAGATTGCACATTGGCATTATGAAGATTGGTATTGTAAGAAGCATCATGTGAGCACCACAACAAAGGCACCTTTTTTTACTTGTTATCCAATGAAGTCTGGTGACAATGCCTTTTACGAAGCATTTTTGAAGCAATTTCCAAGTATTGCCAGAAAAATCGGTGATTTGGAAGAAGCAAGAAAGGCCCGCAATAAAGCAATGCGGGAAATTGAACGTGTCGGAGGAATTATTTGTGATAGAAGTACTGGTGCCTTCCTGTTAGTCAAAGATGCTTCAACTCGAAGTCTAATGTTTCCCCGAGGAAAAATTAACAAAAGCGAATCAAAACGTGAGTGTCTAGTACGTGAACTAAAAGAGGAATTGGGTGTCAATCTCAACGAGTGCAAAGTGACAGATTGTTGTTTGGCAGTTCCTCAAATAGGAGGGGAACATATTTCTTATTATTGTCTAATCACAAATCTTCGTCAAATGAACTTATTTCCACATCCTCGTGAAATTGAGTCTTATGAATGGATGACGTTGCCGGAGATTCGAGCTACTGACGATTGTGTTTTTTATGGCGTTAAGGAGATGCTACCATTTCTTATCCATTTTGAACATAAATTTAAAAAGTGGAAAGACAGAACCGCATCAAAGCATTTTAGTGATTATAATCGTGATGATCTCATTCCCCACTATCAGATTGTTGTTTGTGTATTAATGGACTTACGTATAGAGGATGAGTTCGGCAGGTGACTTTTCGTATATTAAGGTATCAAGGAAGAAACGAGCAATTGTTGATGATCATGAGAACGTTGCTACTTTTGGAACAAGGAGTATCATTAAACAATATACAGTAGATGATTTCATTCACTTTAACGAACAAATCGAAAAGAAATCAATTCCTAAGTATGATGGGAATCCAAATACATTTGGTGATCCCGATCCCTCTGTAAAGGTCAAATCGTATACTATTCCTCTTAATAGTGCACCTTATTTTGATCAAACTAAATATATTGACAAGTCGGTACAGCCGTCAGTTCATTTTGCTTTTGATTATCATCGTCTTCGAAATGCGTATCTACAAGATATTTGGAATTGTTTTCAACAAACACCCAATTATCGATAATGATCCTGAAAAGAAATGCACTGTTCTGTAATACCGAGAAGACTCAACAAAGGATGCTCAACACGATTATCGATGTTATTCCTACATGTCACAGTACCCCCAAACAATCACATCAACTGTCTGTAGGTACTTCGAAACATTCTTTTGATGAGATAAATGTTAAAACACGATTTCCCCAGATTATTTGTTGTGTTCACAGGATCCAATACTTCCACAAGATCATTCTCAAACAAGGAACATGATGGCAATTGTTTTGACATTTCCTCCTATTCCATAAATCAGACTTATTTCTGTCTACCCGACTAAAGAAACCTAGATCTGCACTTGCCCCAGTAGTAATGTAATTGAACTCAAATCCCAGAAAATACAGCATTCCCAGTATCAACTCACCTAGTTCAAGTGACTTCGACTCATCTACACATCAATTAACAAAATCACTCTCACAATTCCGATTCACTGTTTGCTCATGTGTTACATCAGAATGGAGTAGTTGTTGCTGGTAGTAGGCCATCACTACAATCACCGCAGCCACACTGTTCATTCCACCCTCATAAGCAGAATTCAGCTGGTTCTCATACTAACCATCACTTACCACCACAATGCATTACCAATAGTTCCTTGATAAACAAAATCAAAGGAGTCAACTCCCAATACCGATTCAAGCGATTCCGAATCAGAACCGCGGTTATTATCCCTGTATGTGTGGTTGAGATTTGAGTGATATCACACACAAGAAGATCTGAATCCAGTGTTGGAATGAGAGTCGTGTTTGTCATAACTGTTGGATCAATTACTACCTTCACTACCTGAACACTTCCTTTAATATGCTAAAATAGTTACAATTAATGATATTTCTACTTTAACTTCCCGAATCCATGGGATGTCTTGTAACACCGAGGCAACCTTCTCCAGCAAATCTGTATTATCTACGATTACGAGATCAACATCAGAAGACGGAATCATTAACCCTGTTCGTGAAGACCCATATAACTACATGTGATGTGGAATGACAAAAATCACCTCAATTTGTGCTTCAGAGAAAGAAGCATGAATAATTCGCGTGAGTTCATCAACAACAGCCAAATAGCCACGTCGCCTCCAACTACACCGATTCTGACACCATTCCGCAAATAGCAACAATTCCTCTCCCAGTTGCTTCAGAAGCCGTGGATTCTCCTTAGTAATTAGAGAAATGCCCTTTGGAGTATGCTCTCGACTGAGGTAGGAATTAGCATCAGATTCGAATTCCATCGCTCCATCAAGAACATGAGAGTAAACTTCACTCGATGGCAGCATTTCAGTTGTTGGACCAGGACCCTGAGGAAAAGAAATACCATACATGGCTTTGCGCCTATTCTCGTTAGATTATTAAAATCCTTACAACCGCTCTAAATAACACAGTAAATGGCGTAGAACTTGCATAACAGGAAGATTCAAATACACTAAGACGGGAACACAGTAAACTGTTTGGATTTGAAAATGATTCTCTTCGAGAAGCTGTAATAGTGGTCCACTGATGTCCAGTGAAGTTGCCTGGAGATCATAGAAATGGAAAAGAAATACGGAAATACGGAAGTAATCCGTGAAGATAAGAGGATGGAGATTACCAGGAAGATAGGAATTCCAGAATTCTAAGAGTGTATGTTCCTGCTGCTCGATCAAAGGATCTGTTTGACGAATTTGCTGTTTTAGAAGACTATAGATGATTAAGTGGGAAAAAGACTACAATTTCCAGCATTTGACATCAATCATTTGTATTACCCATAAATCCTAAATATCAATAGAATTAAGTAGTAAAACGAGTGTAAATTGTTTTATCGTTTTATAGTATGAAGTTGAATAGGGGGCATCCGAATTGACAGTCGACCGTTCCTGCAAGAAACTATTTCCAGTCATTGATTGAAAAAATGGTCGCATTTCACTAGACATGAGGGAACGAATAGAAGACTACGAAAACTTTAACAGGAATTGTGGAGAAAAGTGAATTGTCACATTTCCTTGAGGAAACTCACGCACTCGGAGATATGAAAGCATCTATATAACTCCAGAAGAACAGTTCATACATTACTTCCACCTGTTTCATAAGCTTCCTGAATCTGTATAGTCCGTTGCCCCATATTATCTCGAACGAATACAAAACATTCTATTGCTTATGAAATCTGAAAAGACTGACTTGTGGAACTATCTCGATAGCGGAAAAGTGAAAAGAACAGCTTAATCCATTCACCTTCAGTAATCGTGAGTATCTAAAAATGAATGAGACTATCAGTTGAGAGAATAGATACTTTGTCTAGTACTTCCAGTTTCAGGGACCTAATACGATTCCAAGCGTCATCACTATTTCGAGGATACTGTTTATTCTTTTTCTAACCCATTAAATCACCGAAAAAGATGAATATACTTGAGATGACTGATGCTGACTTCGGTTCATCAACTATTATTCGAATAGAGATAATACAAATTCAGCACAAACAAAGAGGCAAGAAGGGTCCAAATCCCCGGAGGACAATAGTCAAGTAAACTGGAAATGGAACGAAACCAAACAGAAACAAGGGATAACACCCAAGCTAAACCCCAGCTGTTTTGTAGCAAAAGGCGATTTGATTGATAACCGCGGGAATAATGATACCTTGTTAATATGAAAATGAACTTTAGTAGAAGGAGAAGAGATGTGAAGAGGAGACTGATGAACTTGAAGGGGTAGTTCGATAGGGGAGAAGAATCATCATTCCAGTTTTGGAGGGGAGGGAAAGTCTCATGGAGGAGTTGATTCGAGACGTCTCTAGAATTTTGGAACAGTCAGAAAGTGGAAAGGAAGTATGGAGTGGGAGAATGCCAAATGAAGTGGAAAAACAGAAGTATATGGATAAGATTTCGGATCATTTTGAAGAGTTATATGAATCTTGTCGCATTGTAAGGTTGTCGACTGTCTGTCATATGTAGGATGAGCTAAAGAATCAGATTCACATCTTTGAAGCATTATTCAAAGAGATGACACATCATCATGAACTACTCGTTTCCTTCTTAAATATATGTTTAGAACGACTCCCCTTTATGTCCAAAGTTGTAGCCTATGTAACATCCTGTATATCAGTCCCCCAACTCCTTCAATCAGACGTTGCTGTCGTTTATTTCTTATTAATTCATGTTATAGGATATGAAAGAATCTATTTCAACATTTTTAGAAACAGAACAGCCAAAGGAATTGTTAAATGCTCTGGCCATTGTCTGTGTCAGTGCAGTTGATAAGAACTACATCTCTGCCTGCTCTCAAGTAATTAGTCTGTTTTCGCCTCCTCTCCACATGTCCTCTCTTCGATTTCTTCCTACCCTTCTTCATATCGCTTCTAATCAAAACCGATCTCTAAACCAACTATTTGAAGGTTGTCTCCGTTCCTACTTTGCTTACAAACATCTGAACTCCAGAAAACCTCTTTTCTTTGAAGATGAAGCAAAGTGTAGTGAAAACGGTCCTGAAGAAGGTACGGCAGTAGAAGTTGATATGATTCTGCATGAAACTGAATATTTGCGAGTCCTAAGCACATTATTCGATCAGCATCAATCAGGAGAGTCAAGTACATGGAATATTTGCTTATTGATATAGTTTGTCATTGTATTCGTGATTGCTGGATAGCAGATGAGTATCTTGGATATGTGAAGAAATATCAGCGAAGACAGTTGACAGCTTGTCAAACAGGATTGACAAGTCTCCTTGCAGACAAAGAAGTGGTCTCTGATGAACGTGTTTTACACAATACAACTCTTATCCTTTCTCATCTCTCAGTGAATGAATGTGATAATATGTTTACATCAGTTCTTCCTACAGAAGGTGGGATATGATTGGTGGAATCATTCACAGAACCCCTGGATGAGAATCATGTCCAGAGATGCGCAATACTGTCAGATGCTCTCATTCGGATTGAAACAAGCAATGCAGCTGTTTCAAAAATACGACTTCTCACTAATCTTCTCCGGAACTCTATAATCACATATAATAAGAATCCCACTAATTCCACTCTTGTGAAGTACCTTGACCAACTCAACGCAAATGTCACTAAACGCAATACACTAGTTACCACACAATCATCACGCGCTTCCTCTGTTGAGGGACTCATTGGTACTTTCACACCAGATCCTACTGTTGTTCATACCGTAAGAATCTGAACTTCTAGTACCCATAGATCAATGAATTACAAAAAGAAGTGGCATTTCTGAACCGAGATACCACAAGTAGTGAAAAACCAAAAGTTCCCGCGAGAATTCGGCAACTTCACCTCTTTAGAGGCAGTTGGTTCAATACTACTATTGTGAATAATGTATTGCGAATGCGTGTATGGTGAGGCCTTTCTTCATAATCATAGAAAACGAAAGAACTAAAGGAATTCGAGCTATTTCTGTATCGATGTAACTTCATCACGGACAAGGAACATTCTGACTATGTCAATAACATTGTCCCTCAGGTACCAAAAATAGCTCCGAATTCGGTCAAACGTGAATCCATTCCAATTGAGTCAAAGATAAAAGAACGGAAAACAGAAACTGATGACAGAATTACCCGTGTTTTGGGTATTGCAGTAAATCTGAAGGAATCGGACCCTTTAATAGTAACTAATAGGATATAAACTGAGATTCAGGAAACACATCGTCACTTTATAGCATTACAGAATTTGATTCTGGAGAAGGAAGATAATGAGTGTTTGATCCCCGCAATTTGGAGTGTGTTTGTGAGGAGCCTCAAAGGACTGAGAAAGGAACTCTGGCTGAGAGATGAACTCCTTCAGTGGTTAAGAGAGTGGTCGGCTGTATTTCTCGTGTTCAGGTCAGCGAGAAGTGTATTAGAGAAGCAGTTGGCTTTATTAGTCCCTTGGTCCGATTCCAAGAAGGGTGATTCTTCTCTCTTCACTGTATCTTCTTCTATTGAAGAGAAAATTGGGTCAATTTTTGGAATCCTATTTCTTGGAGCATTATATCTGAATCGAGAGAAGGATGAAAAGATCCAGTTGGAGTGGAGTGATACGCTAGTGAAGTGGACAGAGTGGTTACTTGATCTTCATGAATATGATGAATTACTTGTCGTGCAAGCTTGTCTACACTTTCCATTGATTCTTGAAGGAATAAGGACTGAAAATGAAGTTAGGAATAAAAGATGGATTCGTGTTCATTCTATGATAATTCCAAAAAGAGTAATGTTTTTGTTCATGATGATACTGACTATTCATTTAAGGGATACAGCAGGAATATTGTGGCGAATGGAATGGATCCCTGTTGAGTCATATACAGACTCGTCACCAGAAGGGTTGACCGAAATATTGATCACACTATTACAAATAAATCTCAGTATTCATGAAGAGTGTGTGTGTGAAGAGAAAAATGGACTCAAAGTCTCGAATGAATGGATGATGAGAATCCATGAGTGTATGAACGAATCCTTTGAAATTCAGTTTTTAAAGATTCTAATCTCTTCAGTGAATAGTTGCTTGAATCGAATGATCAACACATATCATTCTTCTTATTTATGTGTGATTGATAATATGAATCGAATGGAAGATGCGAATTGTGACTTGATTCCAGAAGACTGGTTCAAATACTATCAGTATTCATATTGCTACAAGTCACATCCTCTCTCATTGTCCTTCACTTTATCATCTCCTCTCTCACAACAGACAAATATAGTGTCTGTTCTTTTCCTCTCCATTCCTCAGTCATTCATTTCAATTCTATTCCAACTTCTTACTATTCACTATCACTCCCAATTCATTGAATATAATTCATTTGCCTCATTTATCCACTCTATCATATTATCTCTGCGTCAAGCAATGGACGAGGAGAGCTCAGAGTTACATCCTGTTTCAGAGAATGGTCTCATTCTCTTCATTGTTGTTTTATCCAAGTTAATTCTCCATTACTTCCTTTTGAATCCTACTGTTTCATCATGCAGTGAATCCCTTCTGGACAGTGCTGAAGTCCTAGCATCCTCAGACTCATTTCCATCATCAGTCTTGTTTCCTTTCGTCATTCCATATTTCCTGAGTACTTCTCCAATTCCCAAAAATGTCCTAATATCCGCACTTCGTTGTTATCCATATCTCACATCATTGTTTCCTTGGGTTACATCTCATCATCCCGAATTAGCTCGAACTCGTCACTGGATCGATTGGTATTTCTGTTACTGTGATGCTCAGCCTTGTGAACCGATTCAGGATCCAGAATCTGTTATGTTCTGGCTACTGTACTGGAAACAAGAGGCGAAATCAGATCGATTTGCCGAGTCAAGACGATTGAAACAAAGTGCCAATAGAATCGCTGAAGGAGAGTATTTGTCCTCATTTGTCTGGTATCTAATTACTCATCTGAAGGAGTTTCCTGAAGATATGTATAGAGTTGGACTTGCCTTCTTGTCTCACCTGTTCGTCTCAAAACAGCTCTGTTGCATGAATTGTTTGTTTCCCTCGGGATGTGATCATTGTTGTGAGTTGGCAGAGGGATGTGTGATCTTTCTTTGCAGTGTTACTGATACTGTGTTCTCATCTGTGTTACACCAACAGCCCACTTATGTAAGACGCTTTCTTGTGAATGTGATGTGTTTGATGAATGTGTGTCCCAATCCCACTATATGTCATTTCTGTCCGTGTAGGGAGTGTAAGCAAGGTAATGAGAGAGACAATGATATGAACTTAATTCGGCAAGGTATGTATCAATTGAGAGAGAAGCTAATTCAACGAATCCGAATCATAATGCGAGATAAGGTGTGGAGGAATGACCCATTGATCTCAGAAGTTAAAGTTCTTTTTCCAGAACTGTCATTTGTTTGATTTCAAAACACAAAGATCCATGCTAGCCGTAGAAAACTTCTAATTTCTCATTAAGAATTCTATGAAGTTCTTCGATTGAATACTATTCATTATTGCATTCTATCAGCCTTACCTTATTATATTTGCTGTTGTTAAACATTTTCTTTGGAGTTGTAAGTTCGTTCTCCAAAGCTTTTGTCTTCTTCAGACCATCATTAATTCGATTCTCCAGACTTAGCACCTCAGAAGCCAAATAATTATAATCTCCCACTGCCTTCTTCAAAGCCTCAACAGTCTCATTATACAACCGCTCTTCTTCTGTCTCTGCCACAATATGAGCAACAGACACACTGATCGAAGACCGATTCGACCCCAGTTCCTCATCTGGGATCTTCTCAGAGAGCTTGATTTCAGGAATCCCCATATCTTTCTGTTTTATCTCAATTACTCCCAATCCAGAGAACTTCGTTGGAGGAGCTAGATCCATCTGTTTTGTTGAAATCTTCAGTGGTACCTTCGTCATTGTTCGATCGGTTTCATTTGACGAGTTTCCTACTCCTTTAGGAGACCGTATCTCTAAAGGAGGAGGAGGTGGGAGAGAACACTCCATTCTTATTACAGGCGAATCCATACTCACTGCTTGATCTGGAGATCCTCGTAATATTGACAGAGGCTGAGGAAGGGGAGAGAAAGCCTCACGTTGGTACGTTGATTGTGAGAAAGAACGACTCGGTTTATGATGAGTCTTAGGAGTCTGGAGGCTTCTTCCTGGTGTGGAGGGTGGATAGGCGAACGATTTGAATTCCGTAGGGGGTTTGACTCTCGATGTATCAGAGAGGGTCCCTCGATGCTTCCCCTTCAGTGGTGATTTGTATGCTTGCACATACGTAGCTTGTTCAATACAATCATCTGTCATCCTAGGAATCTCACGCAACCGACTAAACATTAATCAAACCTAATTCAACAACCCTGGACTAGCAGTCTCTTTCATCTTTACTTGATTACCATTTAGAATCTGTTTTTGAGCGATTCTAGGTATCATCCCCTTATTGCATTCACACAAGTCGGAGTTTACCCTTCCGTGCACAGAGTCCATAGGAGGCGAGATATTATCACTACTAAAGTCTCGTATCTGGTCAGACATTTCTCGCAAATGACTAGTGACCAGATTAGGTGTCAGGAATCCTTCAAGAGGCCTAGAACATTCCTCTTTTCGTGGAGTGGATGGTGGCTGAACTGTGCTGCTGAGATGCAGCAAAACAAACAAATCATTTGGATTCGATTGAACGAGTTTCGGAATCAGTTCCTTACATGAAACACAATGATAATTCTGAAGAATTTGATTCATATCCGTCTCCTCATAATCACTGCTACTGTCCAAAGTACTACTAGACACTTCAATACTTTCAATACTAAATTGTTTGGGTAGTCGTCTGAGATCAACTTAACAATACACTCTTACAACATGGAGATACATTTTATATCCTTAATTAAGCAACGCATATCGAGTTCATACTGATTAATAAACTCCTCTTGAATGTAGTGATGAGAGGTTTGAGTGAAACTAGATTCAAATACTTCTCTATCGCCTACTTTACATTCACAGGAAAATGACATCCTCCAAACGAGAATAAACGAGTTCCATGAGGTGAAACAGAAACCATACAACAGTGATGGAGGAGAGCCGACTGCTTTAGCAACTGCGGACCATTCCACTCCTTCGTCCGGAGGTTGTACGAAGATAAGGCATATTTTAATCTATATCAAAAACCAAAGGGATTATGTACCCTCCAAAAAATACAAGAAAATCGGACAAATATACACATGATGTTCCTATAGATACATATTGCTGGTTGTCACCTCCTGCAACCAATTCCCATGAACGATTAGCAAGACTAAATGACCAAATATCGGTCAGGCCATTACCACTCAAAGAATTTCTGAAAATCAACACATTTCGACTCAACTACCCTCCGAATAGAATAACCTTGTTATTAGAGAGGAAACAATGGGGAGAGGAACGTTCACAAGGAAGATTGAAATACTCAATGCTACAATTAGTCAATCGATAACCAAAAAGAGGGTAGCGAGGTGATTGATCTGACAACAGAGGAAGAGTAGCGCACGAAACTCGAGTATGGTGAAAGAGAGTGGTCACTACATAACAAATAATGGTGAAATCATACACACTCCAGTCAGAAGATTAATCGAATAAACTGTAAGGACGTTACAAACAAGGTAATCTATACTATTCGAGTCTACAAATAAAGCATCCTTTTGATTTGATACTCCTTTCTGTGCCAAAGACATAAAGGATATTATCATGACAAACACAAGCATGATCACAAATAGCAGGATACTCATTCTCAGGAAACAACTGTATAGTAAACCAGAACATCAAAAACCATACCTGCTTCCAACTACGCTTTAATGGGCGGAATAACCACAAATCGTTCAAAGATGTGCCGTTGGAGTCTTTCCCTCCATAAACAATAATGGAACCATCCCATTGAGTAATAGCATGTCGCGTCCGAGCCGGAGGTACCACATCTACTGAAATCAGTACAGTGAATAAATACCATACCACAGAAAACTTCGCTGATATGTGTATTATTGGCATTGAACAAATATAGGGAATTGGTTACAGTCTCACCCTTAATACCTCCAAAAATATATCCAGTGCATCCATCTTTACTCATGACGCACTTTGCATCCTTCGGTAATATTAACATGTTCTTGGACATCAATGATGACAATACTTAGGAGTCAGGACTGATTGTCGCTGAAGGAACAACAGCAAGCTATCTGAGTAGAATAATATGTTGTTTTCTATGTGTTTGACAAGCCTAACAAAATCGAGACTATTTTGACACTATTTGAGAGATGTCTTCGCGTGAGTTGATCTGCTGTTATGATGGGTACTGGCAACGTTTCAATCATCTCGTAGGGGTTTCATTTCTTTCTTATAGCGGGAAGATTCAGCGGCAACTGGATCCAGTGTTCCACGGTTATCCGATGATATCGGCGGAGAGAAACGAAGACTCTATCTTGAAGCTTCTTGTCGCATCCGTATTTACAATTATTCTTCAGACAGTTAGCAGAGCTCCGTATCCTTGTTTTCTTTTGTTGGAAGTCGTGATTTTTGTGTTCTGTAAAGCTATTCTTTTACCTGAAGAGCACTAATTATTATTTGAATTGAGTTATATATTTTGTATAATAGTGTTGTTTGCTATATAATGCTCTAGTTCGTAAACGCATTTGTTTCAAACTATGGGCCAGGGCCGTAAGAAGACATTAAGATCAGAGAACAGTCGTTTCCGTCGAAGGTCAATTACGCAGGAAGTGGAGAATTCGGAAGTTTCCTCGATCTCACATTATCTGGGAGCAGCTATCTATTCTCGTAACTACCGTGGTTCACCTTCATTTCGAGGATCTCGTCATCGAGATCCTACTCCTTTTCCCCGATCTGCATCTCAATCCTCGTTTCCCTTTTCTCTCGACCAGTCCGCTTCATTTGATAAAACTCGCGTCTTCAACTCGTCTCCTACCAATGTTTGTGTTGCAGATGATTCTTTACCCTTTGTTCCCACTTCACCAAAAGAGGAACATTCTCCTTCTCTAAGACATACGCAGAATTATCAAATTGCTGAGTTGCTGATTCGTTCTCTCTTCCCAAAGAACTATATTATGCAGAATGACAAGCGACGGGATATCACTTGTGATATCCGAGAAGCTCTGCACGCTACAATGCAAGATATTCTGGCAGAAATCCATAACTCCTATTCCCTTATGGAGGCAGTTTCGTGTTCAGAAGGACCTGTTCCCTTCGTCTTGGGAGACCAAGGAGAGCACATTGTAATGTATCTGGTGAATCGTTGTCGATTCGAGAAGATTTATGGATTATCCGTAAATACAGCGATTTTGTCCCAGTTGTTGTATTCACTTCCTCAGTTGGTTCTATCATCAGAACGAGCGTTGTATGCAGTCCTGGTTGATTTTGTGGAAGAAGAAAGGAAGTATGGTGATTCTTCTGATGATGATCTCTATGTGAAGGAGACTGAGTATGGTCACATTCATAGATTAGTAGAACTGTGGAGCTATTTAGTCAATTCATTGTATGAGAAGTATTGTGCTTACTTGTTCGCTCATCATGATGATGTGGCGAGTGGTGATGAAGTTGCAATGTATTCACCCAAGACACTTCGTCGTGCTGGATACTTGTTACTTCGCAGTTCTGGTGTTGTAGTGAAATATCGCCCGATGCTCGTCAATGGTCTGATGAAATTAATGTACATGGATAAGAAGAGTGTTAGTGAGTTATTACGTATGATCTATTCGAAATGGCCAACTACTTCACCAAAGAAGATTGCTGCCTGGATTTGTCTTGTTCAAGACTTGCTTGAGAGCTGTTCATTGTTTATGAACGAGCAATATGAGCAGGATATGAACAGAGTATTCTCGAGGATTCTCAGAGTGGTGAATGAGAGGCATGCTGATTGTGGCCTACGTGCTTTAGCTCTATTGAATAGTGATCGCATTCTCTTAAACTATATCATGGAGCATCCACAACGCGTTCGCTTGGTTGAAAAGTGTTTGCAATCAATACGTGAGATATAAAGGAAAGGAATGATGACTAGAGAACCATTGGTGTGATGCAGTTCGCGAACAAGGAGAAGAGTTGTTCGACAGATTGTTAGATTGTATTGATTTGTGATTCTCTATGTGTGTACAATATAAACTATCTATCCTCTCTGTTTGTTCAGGAGAAGTATGCTCGAGTCAGTCACAGGGGTGAGTCTTTGATGCATGTACAGTGATCGGCTTGTATCAAGGGGGCGGTGATTACTAGCCACACACAGTTTGATCATCTCATACTCATTCTTAAGAGAAGTTTCTTACCAAATGGTTGTAAAGTATGATTGTAGTTCCTAAAATCTCTCGATTATTTTATGGTGGTTCATGTTTCTTACCACTTCTAGGACTTTGACTTGTTCCTTCTCGGAGTATAAGATTTACCCCGGACATGGAGGTATGTTCATTCGCAAGGATGGACAGGTAAACAACCTTCCAAAATGCTCATTTCTAGCCAGTGCGTTATTTGAACAGCAAGTGCTGCTCTCTGAATGAGCAGAAGAAGAGACCTGCTCGTATTCGATGGACTACTTCCTGGAGACGTAACAACAAGAAGTCGGAAGTAGGTGGTTGTAGAAGTGCGATTTAATATGACAGACTGCTGAGAAGAGCAAGCGTCGTAGCAAGAAGTCTTATAAGGTTCAGCGTGCTGTGATTGGTATGTCGATTGCGGATATCCAGAAGAAGAGAGAGCAGCGTGAAGAGATCACGAAGAAGTCTAAGGAGGCTGCTCTTGCGTATGGATGAGTGTGAAGAGTGATTGGTTAGTGAGATCAAGAACAGAAAGGCAAAGAAGCCTGCCCGTAAGTAAATGGATCGTTCCGACTATTCTCCTAAGAATTTTTCATGTTTGTAACAAATCACTTCACTTTCCCTTTAAGTCTTCGATCATTCTCTTTAAGAAGGTTGGTTGATCAGATCCCATTTCTTGTACGACTTCATCAAGAGCCTCCTTGTTGATCGCTACACTCATGTCTGCAGGTACATGATACTCCTTCATATCACGTGTCTTCTCCACTGGGACGACTGGCGCTACCGGTACTTCTGCTGAAACTTCTTTTCTCCTCCGTTGAGATCTTCCTCTTAAGGGATCCATCTCGACAGTCATTGCTATAGGAGCCGATGATGAAACGACAATAGTTGGTTTAGATGTCTCCACTTCGTCATAACTGTGATTGTTCCCAGATTTGAGAGAATCGAGAACACTTCCAAACGAAGATAAATAGGCATTGGAAGGAGCCGATTTCTTTGGTTTTGGGGGCTCTTCAATCACTTTATAATTGGAAGTATCTACTTTAGAGATATGCACTTCCTTGGGCAATTCATGGTCGGACTTCAACCTTAATACTTGTGAAGGAGGTTTCATCTCACTGGAAGCCAGTTTCGCCAACTGACTTGTAAGCTCTGTAATCTCATCTCTTGTAGTTTCTATCTTTTCTTTTAAAATCTACACTTCATATAATCCTCTGTGATTAACTTGTTCTTTCATTTCTTTCATTTTTGCATTATTCTCATTCATGAAGGCATCTAATGGATCTTCGCTCACCTCTGTCCTAGTTATCAAATCTTCCCTATTATTTCTACGGTTCTGCTGTCTGACTCATTTGAATCTGTTGTTCATAGTATGCTAACATCTTCTTTTTATATGTTAAAGTCTCCTTTAATAATTCTCTCGATTCGGGAGTCTTTTTTGTATTCTTTGATTTTTTGTTGGTCCGATCATAATAATCATCCTCTTCCTCTTCACGTCGTTCACGGATTCCCCGTTTATGACCCTCTCGATAACGTCGTTTTTCAACACTACAATCAATCTAAAATCGATATCATACCTATCATAGAGTGACTGCTCCATGGAATCGATCTGGTTCTCCAACTTTGTCAACGTGTCTTCACGATTTTCTTTATCATTTTTCCACTTCTTGTTTGCCGTCATTCTCGCTTTCTTGGCTCGTAATTCCAATATCTTCTCATATTGCTTCTTTTCCGTTTCTGTTAAATCACTAGTATCGAAACTGCTTCCCAGGATCGTCATTGAGTTCTCTTCTTCCGTCTACATAACATCTACATTTCATCTCCTACAGCATCCTCATCAAATCCCCAGGTACCTTCCTGAAGTTGTTGTTGAAGATTCTCATCGACACCCATTCCACGTTCACCAAGAAACCGAATTTTCAGCTTTGGGACGTGAACTTTCTTCTCATCCTTCGTTTTCGTTTCATTCTTGCGACGGTCCTCTTCTTTCAATTCCACCTTCTTTTCTGGACGCATGAATTCAATGGGTCCTGTCAACGAATACATTCGTAAGCTACCTCCGAACTGGAGAAAATCACCCACATATAAACGAGTGTATGTCTACATATCAGTTGCATCAATAAAGAAAACGAAAGGTTTCAACTGCTCTCCATTTAAGAAGGTACCATGAGTACTTTTGAAGTCCATTACCTCAATACGACCTTCCTCTCCCATTTGAATCACAGCGTGAATCCGAGATAAAGATGGATGCTCAGGAACAATGTCACATACATCTGCATTTCGCCCTATACATTTGTATCGTAATAAAACGTCTACCAACAAGATGAATAGGCTGATTGCTAATTACTATATGTTCAATGAACACTCCCTTCTTGATAATATCGAATCCATATTCACATCCTGGAAGATGAGACCAAGATGGAATCGAATAGCCAGCAAAGGCAACTCTTTCCTCTAGTGGGGCTTTCTAATTTGAATTGAGGTGTCAGTGGATTACGTTCAAAGAAGTCACCGTTAAGGATCCTTCCTCCTTGGTTGAAGTGTCTAAAGAACTCATTGAACAGATCAAAGCACTCAGCAAAAGCTTTATAATATAGCTATCTGTAGTTTAGAATCAGATGGGCGTTTCACCTTACCATCTTTTATACTCTCATTTTCTGATCACGTGCAGATCCATGGCTGTATTTGATGTTGAATTCTTAACTCTATTGCTTTCATCTTTCGTTATCCAACGAATTGATCCTGTTATCGATCTTTGCCGACGAGTACTTCTTTCTCACTTCATTGACTCTTCTAGTTGTTTTCAGGACTACACATCTATCTTCATCCTCCCAACGAATATCTTGAAGATGCTATCAAACCGCTTCCCAAGAATTGTGAGGACAAAGATGCTGCAATGAACGAACAGATTCGTGAGGTACCTCATGTATATTTATAAATATGGATTTATTTTGATAGAAAGTCGATGCTTTATTGAAGTTGGGCGAACGTGATATAAAGGACTATTACCTTACTAAACTACAGTATTATGACTATTTCTGGTGCTTGATGTACTTACTGGGAATCAGTGTGATTGTGATGGTTGTCGTGTGTATTCGCAGTTTTATTTTCGGATATCCTTCATCTCATTTATACATGTATGCTCTTCTGCTCATGTGTGGTTTCTGTTTGATGAGTTTGTGGAATCACATTCAAGAAAGTTCGAAGCAGTCTGATGAATGGCTGCTTCTATTCTTTTATTTTGTCTTTGCATTCATTTTTGCCCTCTGTCTCCTTTGTCTTCCTCCTTCTGTTTTGTCCGTTTCATTCCAAGATTCTCTTTCTCATATTCAGTCTCACATCTCATCACTTCTTTCCCAATTCGGTATTCATTCCCTCTTCTCAATTCCTTCTTCTCTCCTTGCTGTGGCCTTCGCTCTTCTATTGGCACTAATTCCTCCTCTTTTGGTCGAAAGTGCGTTCCGTTTTGCTCAGTTGGAACTTCGTAAAGGATGGAGTTTCACTGGAATTCTTGCTTCACATCTCCCGCTAATTATCCTCCTTTTCTCCATGCCAGGTCTTACTCTAGCTCCCTATGAGGGGAAGATGGTTCATGGTGTTTTGTTGCTATTTTTCCTAATTTCTTATTTGTAGAGTTGATTCGGGACTATATTGGACAATTCGTGCCGGACTTACCTTTGTATGGTGTTTATGTCGCATGATAGAATTTCGTCCTCTTCTACAAACTTATCTAAATGGTGGCTGTAGTACTATTGTGCGGGAGTCCATTGAAACAAGTATGATTGAGTCGATTCGTGCCAGTCGATACAAACCCGGAACTAAACCAGCCGCACCAAAATTCCCTGCTGGAATGTATCAAATTCCGAAGTACATTTGTGTTGTCGCTCTGCAACTTGTTATTCCCGTGGTTCTTGTTGTTTCCTTACTTGTGATGAGTATTGGAATGGAGCATGAAGAAGGTGTCATGGATTGGATACTGCATGTTGGAGTAAGTGATTTAGTTGAGAGGTAGAGATTACATTCCATTGGACTTCCTTTATATGAAGCTGTTTCTCAGCAGTCAGGACTTGTCCAGTTTTGTCAATCTTATGTAAAGGCCATGCTGCCCAGTATGATTAAATGGACCGAGTGAAATGTAGATTTGGATCTGGACTCACTTCATATCCTCTCTGGTGTAGATTTCTTTGGACTATTGAACTTCCTTTTCGTTTTCGTTCTCTCAAGTTACTATTTCCTTCAAATTATCGGTCATTTATACTGGAGAACAAATCTAAAAGTAACTACAGTTAGTAACACCCAATAGTGTACTTCTCTGTTGTTTGTTATGGGAATTAACTGTAGACAAATTGTGTTACAGTACCATTGGGATCCCCTAATATGCCCCAAGTGTAGTAAACTTCACTTAGATAATGCATTCACTGAAAGTAAAAAGGGATGGGAAAGTGTTTGAGTATACTCTACTCGAAAAGTTAGGAAAGGGAAGTTATTCCCAAGTGTTCAGATGTATGAGAACCTGTGGTGATGAGAAGAGCATCTTTGTTCGTGCTATTTGCTTTCATATGAATTGTAGGCAGTAAAAGTATTTAACAAATCCTTCTTGAAGAATGAGAAAACTTGGAAACGAGTTAGTGGGGGAATTGAGTGCCATTCTGCTTTTGAAAAAGTTGAGTTGGAAATTGCTCTAATGAAACGACTGTCGCATCCTAATCTTGTCAAACTCATCGATGTTATCGACGACGAAGTTGCAGATAAGTATACTAGAGGTGAAAAAACTAATGGGTAGATTATATATGGTCTTAGAGTATATTGAGAAAGGTCAAGTAATGGTGTGTAATCAGACCACTATGAAGTTTTACTCACCAATTACAAGTATCACTTTGGTTAAAGAATCATATATAGAGAAAGTACTTGATGAATACACAGCTCGTCACTATATGCTAGATATTATATCAGGTTTAAAATACTGTAAAAGTACTATTTTCAGTTAAAACGTAGTACATCTCCATAAAGTGGTTCATCGGGATATCAAACCAGAAAACTTGCTTGTAACGAATGACAATCATGTAAAGATATCCTTACTCTAATTTGTTCTGAAAGTGATCTTGTATATGAGTGATTCTATCCATGAAGTTATTTTACTCTTATATTTAACGAGTTCACTCTTATAATTGCATTCACTTTTTCTTAGTTTCTTAACAATACATCGGGGACTTTGGAGTTGCTCATCTCTTCGAAACATGTTCTAACGCAGAACAGTCTATTATGAATCAATTACCAGAAACAACAAGGCCCTTAAACCTTCTTACGCGTACATCGACTGGTCTTCTCGATAATACTGCTGGTACAATGTATTTCTACCCTCCAGAAAGTACAACTGAACAAGCATATAACACCTATGCTGCAGATGTAGGGAAAGAAGGTATAATTGAACCTAGATCTGGAGTGTGGGAGTTACTCTTTATGTTATGGTAGTTGGTCAATTACCGATTTATAACCCTGATTTGATGGGTTTCTTTGATGATTTGGAGAGTAAGGAGATTGAGTATCCCAATTTCCTATCACCTTCACTAATATATCCTATTATATTTTCCTATTTCGACTCCTTAATTTCAGTGATCTATTGAAGCGTTTCTTGTGTCGTGATCCAAAGCAACGTATTTCCATTGATGAGATTCTTGTACGGATTTATTCCCATTTGTTAGCTAGAATCACCCCTGGATGAGGAGAGAGGGTTCCATTTCATCGATCTCTACACCTTCCCCAATTGATCGAGAAGCTCTTACAAATGCCGAAATTAGTGGCGCACTCACTACACGATGTAACGTAAGAAATATGAAGGAGAAATGAGAGATAGGATACCCCACTGAGTCCAACACCTCGAGGACCGGATATTTCGAGTGAGGTGGTTATGGAAAGTGATGAAGAGGAAGAAGGTTTGAATGAAAGCCAGGAAAAAAAGCTGAAAGTAGTTCGATTACTAGAAAAGCAGTATAATGCTTCGAAGTGTTCTGTAGTTTAGTTGGATAGATTAGATCTTGTTTGTTCAAAAAATGTGGGAAACCGTATCGAGGACAAACTGGATTGTCCTTCAGTATTTGTGCAGTGGTCTCTTGATAATCATAGTATTCGTTATTCTTCAGCTTATAATTCTTTCCATTAATATGAAGAGAGAGAACTTGTTGTTGCTGTCCATTTATGTCGGGACACAAATGACTGCGAAGAAGCAGTATTGTGTTGGAGTAGGAGTTGAAGTGTAATTGTTATTATAGGCTTCTTTGGGTAAAGAGAAGCGTTTCACCAGTTGGAGTAAGAAAAGCACAGATCCTGAGTGGCATTCTGCACTCTACTTTGTTGTTCCCTTCGAAAAGGCTTCATCCCGTCGTGACGGGTTATGCTTCTATCTTTATAAGAAGGGTCTGTTTGGTGTTAAGTATGAACGTGATTTGGCTTTCATTTGTAGACATGTGGTTGCGAAGCATGAGTTTGATCCTGGTCGTATCAATTTCTATGAACCTTCTGGTCCTACCTATCTTGATTTTATGACTACCGGAAAGAAGCCAACTTTGTATGGTCGCATTCAGATTAAGGTTCAATATGTTAGAGGATCAGACTACTTTACGTGTCCTAATTGTCCTCGTTTGACAAATCATACCCCTGCCTTCCTTCTGGGCAACATCTCCTCTGTAACTTTACAAAAGACTGGTCTCTTTAAGAAGGGTATCCAAGTTCGCATGACATGTGGTGGTGCAAAGGAAAGAACGGATGAACAGAAGGATGGTAATTTCGAGTATCATTTCCTTCTTTCTCCAAAGGAGTTCGTGAATAAGAAGAAGATGACATTTGATGTATATAAGAAGAAAGGGTACGTCGGTTGTTGTACCGTGAAGGTGGATGATTTGTTGGAAGGAAATGTTTGTGATCTTACTCTTCCTGTTGGTCTTTAAGAGTGTATTAATTTGTAGATTAAGAAGGGTAAGAAGGAAATTGGTAAGTTAAATGTATTGCTTCAGACAATTTATGAGTGTTCTGATTGTATTGTGGAACGTGAGGATGCCGATGGATATGTCGATATTCCCGCGAGAACGCCTGCTCCTGCGCCTACCCCTGCCCCTGCCGCATTGCCAGCAGCGCAAATTATGGGTACGATTCCTGGAATGTCTCAGTCTGCGATTCCACAGCCGGCTCCAGTGCCCATTCCAGTTCCTGCTCCCTCTCAGGGAGTCTTCCCAGCGGCTCCTACTCCCATCATAATAGCTCAACCTTCTGTTATTACTCCAGGTCAGCCTCAACTATATGCAGCTCCTGCTGCAGCTTCTATGACGGGCATTCCTGGAATGAGCTGCAATGTGTATTCTACTTCGTATCAGTATTAATTTTGTATGTGTGTGCTGTTTGTTAGTGTCGAAGTACTAGTGTTTCAATTATTAAACATCTTTAAAGAGAAATAATAATGTTTCCTCTATAAGATACAACACTGATTAAACTCGAACAGCTCACAGAGCAATTCCTTACAAAACTAGAACTCATTCCTTCATCAGTAACCTGAATTAAAGGATATGGAGTTTCTCCCACAAAAAGAATAGATCCATCTATATCTCATCATCACTCCAATCCCTTACAATGTGAGAATAATGTAATTTGACCCATAAATGCATTTCCATTTAAGTTTACAATAATTTCTCCCGAGAGAGTTGAAAGGAGTACTGTAGCATTTGTGACCTCGATCGATCCTAACGTAATCGGAGCTGAAGTGGTTGTGACCTGATCCTCACTCTATAAACATATACCCACGTTAAATAAGGAATGAGGAAGAACCCGAATACGATCCAAATTCACAGCTCCAAAGGTCGAAAAGACATGGGCATGGCCACACACGGTATCTTCCATTACTAAAGGCGATGAAATTGAATAAAAATCAAAGATTTGTTTTGAATATCTATTTATTAACTCGCCTTCAAATTCATACAATTGAATCTGAGTTAAATAAATTGCTCCATCATTAACATATAATAACAAATCATGGTTAGTCAGTACCATTCGTGTAATCCGCAATGAAATCTTGTTATAATTCATTATGTTTGTTCATACATTCGTTCCATTAATAAATATACGATAATGCCCATCTTGGGTTTCATCTTCAAAATCTTCTATCAATGCATCTGTTATTTCTATTTTTCACATCTAAATAGAAATTCAACCTGTAGTTAGAACGAAATCATGATGAAGACGAATGTGGGATAAATGAACGATTCCTGATTTGTGAACCATTTCAAATGACTGCATCGAGTAGAACAGTGGTGTTACAAAAATAAAATCGTAGGCTTCTCCATCTAAAGAAATCACCAAATCGAGTTTTGAAGATCTATAAATCATTGATCATAATTAATCAACACGAGTCAACTATTATTGTGCTCAAATCGTTAATACAAGCAGCATTGTATTCATAGATCATCGAACGTCTTTCGAAGCGCCGTAATGCCTCGATGGAGTGAATTACTTCTACAGACCACTTAATGGATGTTTCATTGGTCAATTCATCAAATGAAACTTCCGAATACAAATTCGCGGTTAATGGATTCATCACACTTTCTACACAACTGTAACGATCCACAGAAATATAAGCACTTCGGTTCTGACGAACATCAAACCACAAATAACCACGGGGAAACGTGGAATGAAATTGAATGATATCAGGCGACGAAGATGAATTGAAGAATGCTCTGCGTCTATACGGAGCAATGACTCCACAAAACTGAACAAAAAGGACAGTGAAGGCGGACCAGGCAATGATAAAGAGAAAGATGACAAATAGTAGACATCCAAATCCTAATCCTATTAGTTGCTATTTCAATAATATGAATGAAATATATTGTACTTCAACTCCTCGATTTCGACTCATGATCATTTCCATCTCATGAACACCCTTATATAAGAGAGAAACAGGTTCTATATAGGTCCTCATAGACTGAACTTCCATCTCAGCAACTGTTTCCTCCCTTTCCTCGATCATCGTCGCAATGTCCATATCTAGTCGTTCCATCACATCCTTTTCACGCTGCAATAGTGTTTTGAAGCTAATTATCAATATTCTTCAATACATCCACTTTTGAAATGAAATGCCATATTTCGCTTCAGCATGATTGAGTATTGTTTTAATATCTTGTGAACTCGCTGGAATCCGAACTGCTAAGAAGAAAAACTAGGTATTGCCACATGCATGGAATACATACGGCCAAGTCTCTTTCATTAAGTACTCCATCTCTATCAACGTCAATCACATTAAAATAAGATAAAGCAACAAGTTCTTCAATCATCCTATGCAATACACCTAGATGATAGAACTATAATATAATTCCATCTTCATGTCCAACCATGCAACATAACGCCAATATGCAGTACATACGTAGCAGAATAAATATCCAATAGATGCATGAAATTAATCGAGTGAATCTGGAAGGATCAACACTCAATTTCATTGTTTTGAGGAACAAATGTTTGTATACAATCCAGTCATTACTCCATGACCAAATCTGCGTTGATTCCTATGGATAAAAATGGTGTCAATTCTTGACATTCCGAATGTAGTAGACAACTGAGATGGAGTAATAGAAGAACAAGACAATAAGGAGAAGTCGACATGCAATTGCAAAAAAATGACTATTTAACAACTATTCCAAAAACAATGCCGATTTCGTCCTACAATGGCAAGAATAGCGCTAATAATGGCCAGTGCAAGAACAATTGTAAGAGCATACAACTGGATGGATGTGAAATGAAGGGACAAAGAAAATAAGTGGAAAGGATATTTCATAAATAATTTACCATGAAGAGTATGAACATAATAAAAATCTAGATGAAAGAAGAGAGATAAAAGTACATGCTGAGAAGAATACAATGGATGCAGTGGCCAAAAGAACCAAGATTTCATCCATCAGCAGAATGCGTGTTGAACGCCTAGATCCAAAGAGGAAGAAGTAAAATACGGGCGTGATACGATGAATGAAATCTGATGAAGAGAATAGAATGAAAGAATTCCGAGACCAAGAGCAAAGAGTCCGATCAAAGCCACAGTAATTCGGATCTGAACGTGAGAGAAACCAGTTAATGATACCGTTAAAATAGAAAGAGCTGATATGACTAAAAGGTCACTATGCATCGTCCAATTTCGACAAGACCCACTTAACAACAATACGGAAGGCAAACACAACTGTTAGTGTAAGGGACCAATAGAAAAAACAGAGAAATGCATCCAGCCCGAACGATAATCGAAACACAAACAGTTGAAACTACAATAGATTGCTAGATGGATTGTTTACCTTTGTATGTTTTTGTGTAGCACATACAAGTACAAATATCTTCCATAAAACTGGTAGGATGACTATCCAAATTAACTTTGAAACAATATCTGTCATCCGTGATCTATAGTCCATAGGAAAATGAATCAGTTACATATATGGATCGATGTACATAATCACAAGGACGACACAGATGAAACCCAACATCATCATCAACTCCAATGACATTGAATAACATGACTTCCGGAAGTGGTCTCTCTACAGTTGACGAAATGCTCTTGAAACAACGTGAGTCTTGGAAAAAACGTCACCATTCGGTGTGATCATATTCCCTCTTTGAGACTACACAAAATAAACTTCACTTTAAAACAAACATGATCGCTACCTCTGGATTACAGGTTTATATCCCCTTCGTATCCATTCTTCTGCAATTTCCGAATACAAAAAGTTATATTCATCGCTATGAGACTTTGATGTAGAGAGTGTATCATCACCTTCATCTTTTACAAAAAATGAAAATTGTGGAATGACGCAGGCCTCAATCCCCATGTCTACATTCAGTGCAGAGGACATAAACAATATATCTCCATAACGTCTTGAAAAAAGAGGAGTCTTCCAATATGCTTTTCTCCACTCCGTATCAAGAAATTGAGGAATAAATGCATAATCGACAACAGTTAGATTCGACACAGTCGAACTTGTCTTCAATTGCCAATACTTGTGGTTCACAGAGGGTACAACCAGCTTTCCTCGTTCAGTAGCAACACAATGGTTGAGTTGCATTGTTTGAATTCCGGTTTTCAGTGTTGTTGGCGTCAACACCATATCATCGTCGACAAGAACAGTGGAATGAATGTATGAAGGAATTGGAACGAAATGACGCATGTAAGAAAAAGAATTCCAGTTCGATAACCACACATGTTGAAACATGATGTCTTTCTGGCTACACACTTCTGGGATCATGTCTTTATCAATCGATACAAATGCCATATTCTGAATGAATATAATAAGCTTGGGAAGGAGTGTCTGCGTACACAAACTGGCCAACACATGAGAGAAGTAATCACGTTTGAACGCTGTCAGCACTACTGCTGTACTATTATTTGTATTTCGTCTGGGTATACACTTTAAAGAACCTGCTCTTTCAAAGTCCCGAATTCTGGAAATCACATCAAACTGAGAATATTCCACAACATAACAGGGGTCAGATATAAGTCGACGGATCTCCGAACAAGATAATACATCTGCGTAATTTGAAGACAAGGGGTTTGAATGGACCAAATCGTCGAATACTCTTCCCAGATCAGCAGAAGAGAGTTTAGACAACTGAATAATAGCAACATAATCAAAACTTTCATAAGCAATAAGGGAATATACCATGTGATTGCATATTTCAGGTGAACAACGAACCATACGAGCAGAAGTCAAATGTGACGATTCCCACAATGTAGAAGAATTCTGAAATGTTCCATTGCTTATGACAATATACACTGTCAGATTGAAATCTGTCAGTCTTGAAACAGTCAAAATTGTCTCATCTGATAGATCAGTACATTGAAGAACCACCAGAAGAGGATTTGGCGAAACCTCATTTGAAACAATCATATTCCCTGCAACTGGATATGCTTGTAGATGCGATTCAACGTCTACATATTATTCATTAAAGAAACTAGTACATGAACGAAGATAGTAATATCTGTAGAAGAAAACGGGTACAATTAGTACTCCCAAAAGAATATACAAAAATGAAAAATGTTTCATCATGAAATGTAAATGACTAACTAACTGTTGTTAAGCTGTGATAATAGATCCCTTACAGTACAGTCACAGTATTGAATCCGTTTCTTTCTTTATCATTCATGAGATTACGAAATTCTAGGAAAATCGGGAATTGTGCTAATTGCTTTCATTTTTGGATTCTGTTCAAATGCGATTATCTCTATAACGCAGCAGAAAATGATTGCAACAATAAAGAATTTGACTTTGAGATCACGGAATTGTTGGATCAGTCAGATTCGACAAGTTTCATCTCTTGTAATCGCTCATAAGGACATGTATCGTTATTTCTTTATGTTTATTATAGAGAGTCAGTGAAGTCGTTTCAAAATTTCCTTGGACAGAGAGAATCTGAGCTACGACAGCTTGCTGAGCAGGATGAATCAGTTATCTTTCGTCATGAATTATCTCAGTTGTATGCATGTACTTTCTGTTATAGAAGTAGGCAAAAAGAAGCAGGCAAAGTTATCTCTTGGAAAGGTAATTCAACAGTGTATGGTCTTGTTCGTGATTCCTTTCTCTGCATGGATGTATATTATTTGAGAGATTGCTTACACATAGAAATCACAGAGAGATTCATTTTACACCAATCAAGTCTCTTTAGCTTTTTTTGCTTCACTCTTTGCAGATCGTCAGGGATCCATCTTAAATATGACGTCTGACTCAATTGTAGCATCACTTCTGATGAACTTATATTCAGGCTACAATCAAGTGCTTTTGAATGAGCTTGGTTTCATACCATTGACAATCTTATAACTAGACAAAGAACAATTTGGTGACCTTGTCACATTGAATTGTATGAGTTCACGTGTTCTCCCACAGAGCGAGAACTTACTTGCCTCTGTTCATACTATTGTCCTTATATAGTTTTATCTTCACTATAGTTCTATTATATTCCTGATTCCATCATAAAGAAGGGACTTCCTGCCTATTCTAAAGAGAATGAACATCGAATCGTCGAAATCGAAGACTCTTTTGGATTGACTGAATACTATGATTCAATTAAAGAAGCCGGTAGTATATTAAGGAAATCAACTCTCTCAGAAGAAAAGAAGCTACTTATTCCAACAGAACGTTCTCTTTATATGCTGTAAGTGTATTGTATCCATTTCAACTAGATGTCCTTCTTCCTTCTTGCCATACTTCTATCATCATTTCAAAAATTGTGATTGCTTCGATTACTATTGCTGTAGTCTATTAAAAGAGAGGGAATCAGAAGATATCACATCTTCTCAGCTACTAATGCGAGCCTATATCAGAGATGAGGAAAATGAAAAAACATCGACCGTTTCCTTCTCTACCTATCCGATAATTTCGTTGCTAGATGAAACGGGTAATATCTCCCAAGATGTTGAAGATTTTGTAAAACAGATTCCAGGTTACAAAACATACAGTTCACCTGTTTCACACAAACACTTCAATCACAATTTGCTACCAACAAACAAAAGAAGAGAAGATAAATGACACTCACGTCGCTTAGTTGCGATTCTCTCCGTGAAGAGCCTTATATGACAGCTTGATACGCTCCAC
>JANPWN010000093.1:0-64318 GCA_027406425.1 Blastocystis sp. subtype 8
TCCCTCAGGGGTTGTTCTCAAGTCTGTTTCCAAAGAACCAGTGTTGTTTATTTAGGTTATGAAGTGTTTATTAAAGAGTTCATTACCTTGAACATCGACATCCTCCATCACCACCCTATTTGAAAATTCTCCTAAATCTTCGACAAGCAACACACACAGCAGTAGATATGAAAGTACTGTCGAACACAGTAGATATGAAGGTGCTTTCGAACAAACACGATTTCGACTCAAGTGAGTTACGAAGATTGGGCGAATATCTTGTAACCAGCATAGATGGAGAAGATCCAACCCAGAATGAAGGTGGCACATACACAGGTCAGAATACCTTGGAGAACCTCTCCACAGTCGCAACCACCCTCGTTGATGATAGCACCAATGATAGTTCCGATTCCTACAACCTAATCAGCATGCAAACTAATAGTACCAGGGAAGATGATATTGACAATGAACAGAATAAGACCAGCAGTCTTGTTAACCTTAGGGAAATCGCAGAAACCCATGATGACTAGATAATGGATGGTTAGAAAAACGTTAAGATGATTCCGCGGGGAAATCCTATCACCGGATTTCATTCGTTATGCTATTTCAAATAGGATTTTGGAAAGAGTGATTGAATACAAACATTACCAATGGACGATCATCTCATTTGAATCAGATGGAACAGTGTTCCCCTCCTTCTTCTTATTTAGGAAAACTTGATTCACAAGTTCTCGGAAGTCATCCGAACTTGTTTCTGTCCCATTTCCATACTTTTTCAAAAATAGCTTCATCTGAACCTTTAGAGCATCCATATTGATATCTTCAGGAAGAATACTTCCTTCTGCTTCAGGTCCCCAGTATCCCCCACCATTTAATAACTGGGATGCCTTGACCATAGTTTCATATTCAGGAACATCTTTCAATGATTTTGAATACTCTTCACACTGAGCATATTGCTTTTTTGTCAAATACAACTAATCGTTATTATCCTTCCATAACTCTACCTCTGGTTGCGTACACATATCTGCCATTGTTTTTCCATCTAAATGGTCATATTCGTGTTGAAAAACCTGGGCATGCCAACCACTTAACTCTTCTTCCCGATATTTACCATATCCATCAATATAACTTATACCAATCGTTTGTGGACGAGCAACAAAAGCAACATTCCAGGGATCACTAAGACAGGCCTCAAATTCCCCCCTTAATCGACGTGATTTCATCTCAATTTTTGGATTAAAATAAGGAAGAAGCGGTAATTGAAGATGCTGTTGGGGAGTCAATTGTGCTAGTTATGAACTAACATGACAGAGAATACAGGGATCTGGAATATTCGTATAATCCCGTGTTACAAACATACGAATGGGACGATACAATTGAGGAGCTGAAAGACCAAATGCATTGTTCTGTATCTATCCGTTAATTCTGTGAAGTCATACATACACAAGTAAACATGGCATTCAAGGCAAACTCCTGGATTTCATCAGAAGTAGGGTCTTTAATTGTAACACACCGTTGTCGCAGTACTATAGTGTTATAGTATACAGTATCAGCAAACCTCTTTCACCTAACCCTGCTACTTTCAATACCTTCCATGGACGAGTTGATTGATACATTTAACAGCTCCCCACGATGTACAGTTATGGAATTAATATCAAACGATATTCGCGATTATTTACCTAATCTGACGAGCTATTTCATCCTTTCCATATATCAGAGAACTATGGCCTTCATTCTGAAGAATACTATGCCAAATATTGTAAAATCGAGAAATGTGATTACACCCATCATTTCTCGTGCTTTTGCTTATAGAACACTGGAGGTTGATCCTGTAACGATTTTGGAAGTTTGTTATCGTTGTAGAAAGCTGACAATAGACAACACTCCGATGCACAGTGGAGACTCGCCCAGACACCCGTTATTGAGGTTAGCGAGCCTGCTATTATTTGTGATGGAGGTACGGTCTAGTGTGATTCAGTTTCTAATTTTGTAGGTTGTGGTCCTATGGGACATCCTATGCAGTATCTGAGAATGAATGGACCTAATGGAGGTGTTAATCGTTGTCAATACTGTGGTCAGAGATACAAATATGTCCCCAAACACTAAATCTAGCAAGTGTCTATCGTACTTCTGTTTGTTAATAATTTCTATTTGGTACTCATACATCGAAGTTTGTTTTGGGAACGAATTAGGCTGGATTAGAGTTGCTCACAGATTCACTGAAGAAAGATGAACTCGATCGCTGAATGCTTGTCCTCTCTTCAGATGACTGTTTCCAAATGTATGTTGTTTCGTAAAATCTTAATGTAGGTGAAAAGATGAAAGCACAAAAGGAATTGGTATCCTTACAATTGGAGTGTTTTCAAACGTTGTCAAACCTGGTCCAGTGCCTTTCATCAGCAGAGATGTCAACAATCATATCGTCATATGCGAAGTGGGTTTATTTGTTCTTATTCATTTCATAGATTCGAAGATATTCTTTTAACCTGCTTCAAGGGAAAACAAAGTGAGGTTTTTTGTTAGTTCTTACATCAGGTCACCAACTCCTTAATCTAGCAAATCGGAAATTGGTCATCAACTGTAGTGAGTTCTTCTGCAATTTGTCAGGAGTTGATTACTCAGTTCTTTTAAGTTAGTACTATTTCGAATATTGAGATGCAGAGAGATGTCTTAAGCTGGTCCAAGGGAGATCAGATTCTTTTGTAAGAGCGCTATGTTATCGCTTATTTATCCTCTTTATTCAACATGAAAACTCAGCTATTTTGTCTTCATTGGAACCCTATATCAATGTGTCACTAAGACTAAAGCATTGCACTTCTGTTAACAAGGTGGCACTGTTTGATATGTAGATTGCTGAAACTAGTGCTATTTGTGAGTTTATAAAAGTAACTCTTCCCCATATCCAACGAGTCTATACGGATAAACAGTATGTAACTCATATGACCTCGCTCAAACGGTTACTCATCAGTCAGTTGACTATTCAGAGGACACAAAAAATAATCTGTGAATGTCTCCTTGCATTCTGTGTATGCCTACCAAATCGGCCAATTCCTATTATACAAGTAGGAGACATCATAAACGAATTATTGACTCTATGCAAAGCAGACTGTAATAGTATCTTCTTAGAGTGATGTGTAGCCAAAGAGCTCATTCACACTGTCGGTTCCCTTCTCAATTTCGTAATCCTATCAAGTCAGTCTGAAGAAGAAATGAGAGAAATGGTAATAAAACAACTTATAGACTTCTTAAACACAAATGATAAGGATTTTATTCAAAGTATTTGGGAAATCTGTTTAGTGGTCTTTGAGTGTCAAGCAAATCAGATCACTGAACATAATCTCACAACATTTCTACAAACTCTGTTTTCTCTAGCTGATAAATCCTCTGCTCTCTCTTCTTCTTTGTCTTCCTTTCTAATCCGACTTCCCCAGTCACTTTCCCCTCGCCTTCATCATACTCTCTTAACTGCATTTATTGATATATTCCAGTCAACCCATTCATCTCGTATTTTTGTCCTTCAAGCACTTACATCGCTTGTTGGATTGGAAGGAGAGATAGGGAGTGATTCATTGGTTGATTCTCTTGTCACAACATTGGTGGACCCTTCAGAGATGTATCGAGAGACAGCGGAGAGATCAATGTTTTTGATTGCTACTTCTTATCCTTCGGTAATTCCAACATGGATTCATCAGCTTCTAACAGCCTTACAAACACAAATACAAGTAGTTGAAGCTTCTCATGAAATTCATGTACGATTTCCATTCTCGATTAAGTGTAGTATGACCCTCTTACAAGTCTCTCACGATTAATTCGAGATCTCTTTCTTCTGTCCTTCATCTATGAATCACCGATCACGATTCCAACATTATTTGATCAGATTCAAACTTTTCAAGCACTATTTACGGCTCTCACAGCCCATATCGTGGATTCATCACTCTCATTCTTCACACGTTCTCAATATGGTTGTACTCGTGTTGCTTCCTTCTTTTTAGTGAGTGCTTGTTTGGTCTCAGGTGGGACATTTCTATGTTCATTAAGCATTTAGAAGATTCATGGTTGTTACCGAAATTTGAGGGTATTTTGAACATGTTACAAATATCCATGAAAAACATTCTTGATGGGATGACAGTAGCAATAGCAGGATATCAAACAGGTCAGTCCCTAATGGAACAAGAATTGGGTCTAGCAGTGACAGAATTAGTCCCTATTTTGGAAGCATGTTTGGTATGTCTAACAGTTCGACATGATCTCTTTACCAAATATTCGCCTCTTTTTGACAATCTGATCAATGAGATTCTCCATGCATCCAATGTGGTTCAGTATCTTGTATCAATGAAACTCCCATCCTTGAATACTTGTCTCTCACTTCTCCTAATTCTTCTCTCAATTCTTCCTGATCAGAATCTTTCTGACACTGTTTCCTCGTTAATTCTTCTGTCTGTCACTCATTCATTACTCCTCAAAGACAATGAAGAGTCTTCTGCTTCTGTTGAACGTAGTTATTGGCAGTTAATTACAAGAAGCTGGCCAAAAGAGTTTCATTGGACTTTGCGTGCAGAAGTGACGAGTTCAAGTCAGTTGGCAACAGTGACTATGGAGGCATTCTGTATATTCTTCCACCGTTCATCAGAGATCTTACGTGAACAGATGATAACCGCGGTTATCGCATCACTTCAGCAATGTGATGACCAGTTGAAAAATGAAACTGAGAAGTCGCTTGTAGCCAATAAGATATGTCAGTTATTTTATCGTCTAATTGTATCTTTCCAAGAATCGGGGCATATATTGGAATCGCAACAATGGGTTGGAATTGTGCGTGATGTGATGATAAGCGCTCTGAAGAGTACCTGTGAGGAGAATAGACTTAGAGCTGAGGATACCTTGGTGAGGCTAAGTGAGTTGGGAGTGAAAGTAGAGGGCAATTCGTATGTGAAAATGAGTGTGATATTAAGAAAGGGAGATCATAGAAATCTCCAAACTCTTACTCTGGATTCATTAGAGGAGAAAGTGAATTTGATTCGAGTGTGTTGTGATAGTGAATCTTTTTTGATGGAAGGAGATGTGAGTTGGATTCTGACTACTTGTATTCATTGTTTAAATTCTCTTCAGGATGAAGGCAATGAAACGGTTGTTGAAACGGTCGCAAGAATGGTTTTAGGGCTTGTGCCATTTGCTAAGAATAGTCCATCAATTCCAATTATTGTCCATTTTTTCTCCTGTTTATCGATCAGTCCCGCGGTTCTATCAGTAATGGCTATTCTAGCTGAGCAGGATCCTGATCATTATCTCAATGATCAGACTCTCTCCTATTTCTGGAATGCCATAAATAGTACTGATTCTGATCTTCAACAAGCAGCAGTACTGTCACTTCAACTTCTAGTCTCTTCGATCAATCCCCCATCATGGTTGTTATTTCGCTGTCTTCAGCTTCATCAACGCAGTGTCATGTAGGGATAGACAGTGGTGTTGACAATAGTTTGGATGATTCTGATAGGATCAATGCTATAGCTGTGTTGTTTGTAGATCTCATTCAGACACTCCTCAATCGATCGCCGACACAATCAGTTCTATGGTCCTATCTTCAGGCACTCACTATGCCTCTCTTGAGTGATACTCCTCTTCATACCATGTGGGACAGTGAGAAGATAACAAACACTGTAACAGGAGTCCAGGATTGGGTGTGGCAAGTAAAGGGCTTTTTGGAATGTTAAGAATAGACCATTCTTGTATCACTTGAAGGTTGTTATATGGTTATTCTAGAATTGATTAAAATCGTTCCTATTTCGGTAAGTATCATAATCAAGACTATTATTGGATAGGATAAAAATTGTCATTCTTTTGTTCGTGAATTATTGCGTCTCTGTGGACATATATTTTCTGTTGCTTCTGTTGAAAGGGTTCAGATTATTGGAGTGTGTTTAGTACGAGAATTAGTCACGGTTTATGCCTCCTTACAAGATGATTTGTCCAGTAATCATACTCTTTTTGATGAATATGAACTTCAAGTACTACTGAACATTTTATAATTATATAGATTATAACAGCAATTCGGAATCTCCTGAAACTCCCTCTAGAAACTTCATCTATGAACACTATCACAGATTGTATCATTACCATTTTCGAGCATCCTTGCTGGTCCTCAGACAGTGATTTCATGAGTCTTATCTCACGAATAGACGCCTATCTCTCTCTATATGAAACCCTTAGTTTGCAATCAACTCTGGCTTCGGCTCGCGTGACAGCTTGGGTCGTAACGCATCCATTGAGAACATCAACTCTTATCGAGAAGTCGAATAAACAGAACAAAGAAGTCTTATCGAAGGCATGGATGCAATTGCTAACAGAGAATCCTCAAGCAATGGTTCTTGCGGCTTTTGCGACAATTATTACGCAACCTGCGCAAGTGGCGCACTGTATTACATTTTTGTGTCGTATTCAGGGAGATGATTTGTATCGAATTGCTGCTTGTACTTGGATTTGCAATAATCTCGGGGTTTTTGAGAATGAGGGAATTTGCGGTGATTTCTGTGATTATGCTTTGTCTCTTCTTCATTCGGTAATCACTTCGTGTGATCAAAATAGTCCTGATTTTGGGATTCTTCGATCGAATTGTGTAGAATTGGTGTGCTCGATTTGTGCTGTATTTGGACAGAATCCTTCCTATTTCGAGAGTCCCATGATTCAAGGTAAAGCTGAGGATTTGCATGAACCTCATAAAAGAGGAATAATGGAGTTGTGTTTGAATCCTGCCAGTTGGAAAGTGAGTGAAGAGATAGAGAATTGTGGTGTGTTGCCTGAAGCGAGAATAGAGAATGCGAAAAGTCCAGTGAAGAGTGATGAATCAACAGAGAGAATGAAGAATGAAAACAATACAGTGGAAGTGGTCAAAGAGACTATCTCAAAACCATCAAAGAAATCCAAATCATCACTTCATAGGCGTGTTCGAGCAGACAAACAGATTCACACAGGATTTACGGATGATGAGAATAGTGATCAAGAAAGACCTTTGCGAGGGAGGCGTCTTGGGGTAATTTCATTTGAAGCCAAGTTGGATGAGTCTGTCGAATCTCCTAAACCTCCAGTTACTTCTCCTAAACCTCTAGTTGCTTCTCCTCTCCTTGATAATCAGACTCGGAGAGGTAGTAAGGAACTAAATGATAATCTCATGGTTAATGAAGTGTCTACTACTAATGAAATGCCAATTGTCACTGAAACATCTGTTACTAATGAAACTCCCAAGATAACCGAAACGCCCATTCCAACTGAAACTTCCATTCCAACCGAAACACCCATTCTAACATCTACTAAACCCGTTAACGAGGATTGGGATGATTGGGATGATGAGCCGCCAATCCAGCCTGCCAAAAAAACCCTTACCGAGAATTGGGATGAATCAACTTCTTCTGAGGAGCGTATACCTCATATTAACGACGAAACTCCCTTACGAAGTTCTCCTTCAGAATCTCAACATCTCTTCTCCTCAACGGATCCCTTTCTTCATTCACCACTTACTCAAACTCACAATGAAACTCCTGCTGTTGGTAGCCGATTGTGGATAGTATTGCGATGTGTGAAGGAATGTTGGAGTAATTGTGTGAAGGAAGAGTTGAGTCTGTTAAAAGCCTTATTGATTGTGAGTGAGGCAGAAATCATTAAGGAATATGTCATGGCAAAAATGGTGACTATTTTGAGTTCACAAGTATTGACAGAAATAGATATGAATTCTGTTAAGGAGTGCTTACAGCTTCTCAAGAGTGAGCTGGCATTCCGAGCTGGATCCGATCTATCAGTGAAGCATCTCCGAGAGTTACAAACCGTTACATCAATTCGTCAGCTAGTGAAGATGAATCTGATTGGATACGAATTGATGCCAGTAAATTGGCTCTATAATAATTTAACAGAAATCATGCTTATACTGTTCTCACCCTCATCATCACCAGATTGTATAAAGGTTTCACTTGAAGTTTATATGTCAGTTCTAACAGGGCTCTCAGAGACTCATCGTGATCTATTGCTTAAGGTGACCAGCCTGAATGTATTCTTAGTGGTTCCACCAGTGATTCCAATGATGAATGGAGATGAACTCATGTGTTTGTTATCTGTGTGTGAACGAGTGAGTGAGGGAGATGGATTGGAAGTGAGTGTGCGAACATGTGTGAGAATGAGTATAAATCCATTATGTGATCAGAATGCTGTTATGCAGTTCTTAACGAATTTGACGAATTATCATAAAGATGCAATGAAAGAAGTGGTACTCAAAATGAGTCAGAGTGAACGTCTAATTATTAAAGAATTATTAAATCGAGGTATGAAGGAAAAAGACCAAAAGCGAAGAAATAAACCTATTCGATTAGATTTTTCTCATCTGTTATGTGTGTGTTTGAACAAACAATTCATAGTCGCTTTAGTAAAAGACTCACATTCACTCCACCAAACCCAAATGAGTTTGATAGAGCATACTCTCTATCAATTGGTGTTTGTTTTCGAATCAAATCAAATCCATAGTCAATCTCCGTCTCCTTCAAATTCAGTGTTCCTGGTGCCTTTCCCTATTATTTAATCCACTTTATCATTCACACATTTGCTAAAGAATAGGCACAGACTCCAGCTTCGATTGCTCCTGCTGCACCCAATAAATGGCCTGTTGCTCCTTTTGTTGACGAAATTAGAAGGTTTTTCTTGCAATTCTGAAATACTCTTGAAATTGCCATCATTTCAGCTTTATCTCCTATCTGTGTTGATGTTGCATGTGCATTTATATATCCAACAGCCTCTGAAGGAACCTTGGAATTCATCAACACAGATCGCATGCATCTATTAGTTATTGGATGAATATGCTCAAACGCCTCTGCACCATCTCCTTCAGGTGTAGGCGAAGTTACATGATAAGCATCACAATTCACAGCTCCATTCACAATTTCACAGTAATGTGAAGGAAGCAACAATATAAATATGATTGGATATTAAAATGGGGGCGTTTCGTGCTTTTGCATGTTCTAATTGCTCAAGAATCAATACAACTGTATTATGAATTAAAAATTTTGCTTACCTCCTCCTTCACCCATTACAAAACCATTTCGCTGTTTATCAAAGGGTCTAGAACCTTCTTCAGGATGATCATTGAAATGGGTGGATAATGCATGCATTGACCCGAATCCATTGTAACTAATACGACCAATACAGCTTTCCGTTCCTCCTGCAAGAGCAAAATCACATTCTCCTGAACGGATTGAGCGCAACGCTTCTAATACACTATATGCAGAAGAAGCACATGCCATATTGTTGCTTACACAAGGACCTGTAAAGCCAAAACGAATCGATACATTGGATGCAGGCAAGTTATTTAAGATTCGAGGAACAAAAAATGGACTCAATCTTATCATCTGATATCTCTCCAAACTGATACCGCTTTCCTTTGGTCAGCAACCCGCTGGCTTCATCAACTTCTTGAATATTACCTATACCGGTTGAAATGAACACTCCCTAAATGTAATCCAACAGAATTAGGATTACTGTCCGTTCCTTCATGTAGTAATCACCAACCTGTGCCTCCTATTCTCAGAAACTAGAACTAAGTATATACCTTCAATGCTTCAGTAGCGGCGGCAATAGCATACCCAATCACATTTGGTTGTGTGGCTTTATCAGTTACATTATAGGATTTGGGGTCATAGGAATCTATCACATTGATCTGTGCTATATCAACTACATGGAGTACCATCATGAGGAACAGTAGCACCAATCTTGCATTTGCAATTTGCAAATTCTGGATCCTGCAATTTCTAATCCAGTGAACATTCTAACAAGGAAATACTTGAATTGCTGTTCTACCCAACAATAACTGTTCATAGCATTGTGCCATTCCAACTCCAAATGGGGTGATCGCACCGATTCCTGTGATAACAACTCGCTGCATTTGGAGTTGAAGGACAAGCTAAATGTTTCCATTTTATAGCCAATGAAAGAAAGACATGCAAGCTCGAATAGCTCAGCTGGTTAGAGCGTCGTGCTAATAACGCGAAGGTCTGGGGTTCGATCCCCCGTTTGAGCATTTTTCTTTTTAGAGAGTGGCGATGGATGCTTTATTCGCCACATTCATCGTAGCCTTTATTTTGATATTTTATATTATTTTAAAATGCTACAAGGATAATGGAGTCGTAAAGGATTCACCAGTGAAGACTATGATCGTTCTAGGATCCGGTATATTCGTGAACTTAGGATTAAGAATAGGAGGACACACCTCAGAGATGATCTCCCTTATTCGGAACTTAGACCCGTCTCATTATGCTCCTATTGTATTTGTACATGCGGAGAGTGATACCAAAAGCCCTGTGTATCTGGCTGAGTCAAAGGTAATCGTTTGCTTAGTATGTCAGTATAGCTTGATCTTTTATATTCCATCCGATCTATTCCTCGAAGTCGGGAAGTTGGACAATCCTATTTCACATCCATTTTCACTACTCTATTGGCATTGATCAGGAGTTTACGTCTCGTTCTTGAAGAATCTCCATCTTTATTGATTCTAAATGGCCCAGGTGTTCTTTCTAGTTCTCTTTCATGAATAGGTACTTGTGTTCCTATTGCGCTCAGTGTTGTACTTTTTCGCATTTTGAATGTTTTAAAATGCAGAATTGTCTTTGTTGAGAGTTTCTGTAGAGTGGAGCGGTAAAAGCTCTTACCTTTCATTACTGAATAGATTAAGTGTGACTGGAAGAATACTGTATCCAATTGCAGATGACTTTGTCGTCCAATGGCCACATTTGACAACCAAGTATCCCAAAGCCAATTATCTAGGTATTCTCTTGTAAACTGGTAATTTATATTTCAACTGCTGAGAGTTGTTCATTGTTTGTTTGACAGATAATCATGAGTCAAACTGCGACTACCAAAAGTGGAGAAGTAGGAGGATTTGTGGAACTAACTACTCTTAGTTTAACCTCGTTACTTCCATTCGAGCGGGATGTGCGCGAAACAAGACACTCTCTGCAGATTCTATACAAATCACTCCTGTTGACGAGCCTGGAATTCTTGAACTCTACTGCAAGAATGTAACGGAGACGATTGTGGCTACAGATCATGAATTGTCCTATGGCATATACGAATTGCGTTGGACGAGTAAGAAAGAATCCTTTGGATCACAACCTATTGTATTTTTGAGGTTGTTATTGATTATAGGATATAGACGATTAATGTTACATATGAACATGAATTCATTCGAGTATGATTACAAAATATGTATTAGTTGAATAGTATACTGAAGTGGAATCTGCTGTGATCTTTCTTCTTCGCAAGAAGAAGGCTTATGAAGACCGTTTTCCCTATTTCTTCTGGTGCCAGGTATGGATGTTTTGGGAGTGTTAACTGTAGGAACCAGATCCTTCTGTATTTAATCGTTTCCTCACATCTTTTGATCTATGTATTAAAAATATGTATATATGTGAATCTATTTTCATTTGTAGGGAGAAGGAACATGTTGTTCGTGAAGAATTCGAACGTAGCAAACCCTTAAATGTTCTCTCATTCTTGAAAGAACGGAATGTGGAGTCAGTTCTGGACAATGAAGATATCTGCAAGAAACTGTATCCACTTGTACCAGAGTGTTTACGCACGCCTGCGGGTCTGAAACGCATTGTATGAGTTGTTGGATACTGATTATGAGTAGTTGCATTCCCCATCCTTTAGGAAGAATGTGTCAATCTTCCAAGATTTGGTTAACAATCTAGGAATTGACTCATCAGGAGTAGATGAACGAGGGTCAAAGTGATTTGTAGGAACTCTATGGACTGGACCTCTCAGACCTCCCTGCAGATAATACTATTCTTGATAATGGGATGAAATCATACATCTATCGTATTGAAAAGTGGGCGAAGGACAAATTGGAAGAAGAGAAGAAGGAGTCGTTTGTTTGTTTCGAATCCTGTAAAGTTAAATGAATTTCCTAGTACTCTTACTACACGTTTCAAGTTTCATTCCATCACTACCAACTGGAAAGGAGCTCTTACCGGATCCGCACCCTCATTCCCTATCATTATATTACGATAACACTTGGTAACCCATTTTTTCACCTACATTTCCAGTGATTGGAACTGTCTCTCTCCCTAAGAACTTGCGCAGAAGATACAACATGGTTTGCAGAAAATAAACTAATACAATCGAGTCCTTGTCTCCTTACGGCTATTTGGAAAAGAGTGAAGTAAGGAAGGTTGAAGGGTTGAAAAGTGTTTGAATAGGTGTTTTTCCAGGGAATACTTTTTCGGTTTTATCTATGATTTCTACAAAGTATTCAACTATTTCTCTTTAAAGAATTAATGATTAGACTGTTTATTATCTGTAACTAGTATGAAATTGTGGGAGGAATGGAAATAAGGAAGATAAAAGGGTTCAAAAATACCTCATCATTGGGTTGAGGAGGCGGGAAACAAAAATCGCTGAGATTGAATAACGTCATTTGATTGGCAAATCATCGATTTCCCACCCGATCTGATTCAATTCTGTATTCATCACTATTTGTTTTGCTATCCCACTGATTTTATATTATGAGTGACAAGACTGAAACGAAACCCAAGAAGATCTCTGTACCTTACAAGAAACTAATTATTGAAGCTATTGTTGAGATGAAGAGCCGTAAAGGAAGCTCTATCATGGCTATTGAAAAGTACATCAAGGAGCACCATCCTGAGGTCACTCTCAAGCATACTTTGGTGAGAACCATCATCAAGAAAATGCTCGAGAAGAAGGAGCTGGTCCCTAATCGATTCCATGCTAACTCCTATCAAGTGGTAAAGGAAACAATTCAGAAATCGACTGGAAAGAAGTCAACTAAGAAGAGTGCTAAGAAGACTACCCCTAAGAAGGAAGGAGAGGAGAAGCCCAAGAAGAAGACAGCGAAGAAGGCCACCACGAAGAAGGAGTCTACTAAGAAGACCGAGAAGAAGGAGGGCGAAGACAAACCTAAGAAGAAGACTACGAAGAAGGCTGCTCCTAAGAAGTCCGAGAAGAAGGAGAAGAAAGAAAAGAAGTCAGTAGCAAAGAAGACCGAAAAGAAGGAGAAAAAGGTAACTGAGAAGAAGGCTGAGAAGAAATCAAGTGAGAAGAAGACTCCTAAGAAGACAACGAAAAAGACAACTGAAAAGAAATCTACTCCTAAGAAGACCACGCCCAAGAAGACAGAAAAGAAGACAAAGGCGTAATGAATCTTCCAGGTGTTCATGAACACCGCGTGCATTGCTCTGTTTGTAATAAACACGAACTAAAGGATCATCGTAACTCCAACTTCATTCTTCTTCGTTCTTTCACCCAGTACATTGAGTCACTTACATTAACGCTCACAGTATTATTCTACCTAATGAGATACTCCCAAACCCCACTTCTAATTCATATCCCAACAATGGATATGCCTCATTCTCAAGAAAATCACACACTTCCTTCAACGCTTCTTCGTTGTTAGCAGTCTTTACTACGAAGCGAGTCTCCGATAAATCCCGCATTCCATAGCGTTTCATGTCATAAAACGCAGCTATCAGCTGACTTATATTCCCAGGACACTGTTTATCACCACAAAACACAGCTTCAAATAATACCATCAAAAACATCCCTACTTATTGTATTTCGACTCAAATCGAATTTCGGGGCACAACTGCGGTGATAATACCAATTCCAGTAAACTTGTTGAATGGCTTGACGTAATTGAGGAACCTTGGCTAGGTTCTGGAGGTATCGCTCTCTAGTTCATCATCATTTCTTGAATACCAAATACAATTCGGATTCTGGAATTCCTGGGAACTGCTCTTTCTTCTCCAAAATCTTCTCCAGATTCGCCTTGTAGTCTTCAGACACTTCATGACACTTCGCTACCATCATGCCTTCGGCGAATGCAGGAAAAAGTCCTAATTTCCGACATTCGTCATAATACTGAAGAACTGACTTGAAATCACCTTGAGCATAATAGGATCCGATCACAGAGCTGTAGCAAAGCGAGTTTTGAATCGATTTCCACTTATCTTCGTTTCCCTCCAAGTCTTTCTTCTCCGCTGGAAATGCTGGAGACAGAGGACGAATGGAATGGAAGACTTGCAAACATCGATCATAATAATGACCTTCATAGAAGCCTATCGGTCATTTCATCTCCTTTCCCTTACCAACAATGACATTGCTGTAGACATCATTTCGACTAAGAATTGACTGTTTCTGATACTCTGGATCGCTTAATAGAGATGACAGAAGAGTTGTCGCTAGTTTAAGCTTGTTAAGAGAGAGAAGACAACGAATGTATGTTGCTATGATGTAAAATGAATCCGTTAGATTTACAAGTAATAACAACGCTCTTTTGACGGTTCTCAGTTAGAGAATTGTAGACTTGTTGCAAAGTATGTAAATCCTTTTCTGCTGCTGCGCATAACATCGTGTATTTGATTGCATTTGCATTATATAATCCATACTTATGTTCACGATCATAGTATTGATACATTTCCAATACTAGCTTTGTACACTTCATTCGATACAAATAGCTTAGTGTTGTTGATAGCTCCTATTCATTACATCCAATACTTATAAACACTCCTGGCAATAGAAACACATTCTGAGCTATCAGATTCTTCGTTTCAGATACCAGCTACACTTTAACAGCATTCCTCGGAACTACTAATGGCCTTCGATAATCACATCGATTGATCAAACTCAAGTACTTGTGAACAATGTTGAGTTCATCACTGCTTCTATTGGTAAACAAAAAAGACCAATCACACCTAGGTGGGAGAATGAGTTGCTTCTCCTTTTTCGTCCCAAGTGCTGAGGAACTCATAGGAGAGACTGTTTTATAGGGAAAACGACATCCTTTCACACATGTCCAAAGAAGAGGATAAATGCGAGAAGGACGTCGTAAAAAGGGAGAAGCAAACATCTAGAACTGCTTCGTTACAATACTAAATAGGAACGAAGGAATTACTGATCAACAAACAACTTAACTAAAGAACACATTCTCGCTTCCTCTCAAGTTCCTCTATTTCTCTTTTCTTCATCTTCCGTTTCGTCGGTGACGACTCCATCACCACCATCGAGAGAAGGAATAAATCATTTTCTGGGTTTTCAGTATAACCAGTAGTAGCATCAATCTTTATAAAGGAATGTGAATGAATCGATAGAGCTAAACAGGCATCACATAGATGGTACTGGTTACACTGTAGACACAACCAACAATTTCCAGATAAAATCTCATTTTCGCACTAATTATCAGTTTCTGTAATAAATCTCACAATAGAACAAACCCATCGTTTGAATCGTATTTGGCTGTGAAGACAATTCTGGAGAATCATGTAGCTTGAATACAATGCCCGTCGTAACTAATTCTCAATCTATCACTACCTCCCACCTCATTAAACTCAAAATGATTCTCTTGACAGAATCCAAGGAATACATGCCGATTTGAAAATATCGGAGAAACTATTGGTGGATTCAAATCTACCAAATGAACTGTCTCTCGTGGATGAGTAACCCAACCTTCCGACTGTTCTAGATGGAGTGCAGCACAGCGACTACAATAGTACAACTTCGAAGTGATATGAGGTAAACGGGTTGTTTTGACTTCTAGAGAGTTTTCCATGGAGAAGTGCTCTTCTTCACGAAGATATCGACCACAGGATTGACAACGATGTTGGAGGGAAATGATCAATAATTGTGTCTTCACATTCTATCAATAATTCCATTCTCCTTATCCCTCACTCTCAATGCTTCATACATTCTCGTTAATAGTCTGCCGCGCTTCCGTTTTTTCCCTTCAGACTGCTCTTCTGAATTAAAAGGGGGTTCTTTGGCTTCATACAAGTCTCTGCATTTTGTTTCAACTACTTTTGACCAATGATCTCCTTGGAACAAGGGAATTTGTAACAAGGCTGCATCACTCATTCTTTGACTAAATAACACTTTCTACTCCTACGTAGCACCAAAACGACCTGTCAAGTACTCGTCTACCAAGTTCCAGACTTCACTCACAATTCCGCGGGAATGAGCCTCTTTCAATAACTCCATATACCACCGACTAAGAACAGCTTCTTTTGGCATACGTTGATCTGGAGGATGTGAAAAACTAGAGATCAGAGTCAAATTCATGGTATACAAGATGTAATCATCCCCCTTAGTGGAAGGACAAACCCAGATATAAACACGATTGTATCCTTTCTGTTGGAGATATTCAAGATAACTAATAACAACACCCTGATTGACTGTTTTGCGAAATGAAGAAGGTGTGATGTAAGTTACACTACTGATTATCATCTAGTAAAAATACAACCTATCAAGATAAGAAATATAAGCAGTCCGCTGATTGAACATACAATCATATGGACACTCAAACACAAAAAGAACAAACACAAGAATATCAACACCCAGGATGGTCTATGGAGATGAAATTCAAGAATTTCTACTTGAAACACACAAATACATTTCTGAGTATAAGAAATGGATTTGGGTAGATTCATTTCTTTGAAATACCATGTAAAGTACTCTCCAATAAGGAAATCATGATTCTTATGATTACCAATCATATTCAATCAAACATCATTACATAGTACACGAACAGTAAGATTGTTGGGACAAGGAGAATCCTCAGTATCCATGCAGTGCGAATTGGCATAGTCTTGACGACTTTGTTGGATTCTAGCTTGAAGCCTTGCTTCGAGGAAATCACTTAAATGACATGAAGGGAGAGATGAGGCTGATGGGATGTGTGATTGAGACTGAAGACAATGAGGACATATAAACTGTTCTGAAGGTTGGCAGTGATCAAGAAGAATACAAATGGAATGATACCATTGTTTACAACATGTACAAGAAACCCACTATGAATGATCCTTCTCATTCATAATCACTCTTTCCTTCTCATTCACTTGACTCTCTCGCAATATTAAGGATACTTTTTCAATCACTCTATTTCCTATGGAAATGTGTGAAGGTAATGTTCTATAACAAGCGAAACACCAAGTATACTGAAAGGAAGGATCAATGACATAACGCATCGACCCCTGAATCACACCAGAACAAGCCTCACAATGAAAAATAACATGTTCAAAAGGTGTTTCACCACCTTGACAAATCGAACAAATTCGATTTCCGCTATTTTGTCGATAGCCAATCAAAAACTCCTTTTCTCGGTTTTGTAAAAGAGAGTAATCTTCTTCAAAGAAGCGTTGAACCAACTTTGCATATCTCAGGAGATCTTTATTTAACTACAAATGATGGAATTCCACAATTATGACATAATTGTATTCAAGGCAATTCGAAATCATTAGATCAAAGTCACGCTTGAATGCTTCAATACTATGATATTCTCCTCGTGAATTCTTGTTCATCATAGAAAGGAGATCGATTGGTTCCAGAATTACCCTGTAATATTCAGCACAACCAGGAAGTGCAGGATCCACAGGCTCATGAAAAATTTGAGCCGCACTGAAATTGAATCACTTCTTTCATTTTTACTCTACGCATTTGATATGATCAAGAATGGATGCAATCTCAGAACGCAATGAATAATTCCACACCGGAGAGTGAGAAAGACGAATTGCATCTGAATAGGAATCGAACTATGGAAATACAATTAAACGTGATATACCTCTTTAGAGGAAATAATACTAGAACGAATAACTCGAGTAGAAAGGAGATGAGATTCGGACTAAAGTTGAAAATGAGTACTTCCTATACTGTCACATATTTATACGCTTTTTGACACAAAGGACATTCTGTGATTTTGCAGGATAGTCTGTGAGCTAAAACAATACGCAGATTGTGAATCAACATTTCCTCATACTGATTGCGTGAAATTAATTTGTCTCCTATTGAAAGAGAACTGACAAGATTTCGAAACCACATACAGTACTGAACAGTCTATGGATTACAACCAACAAAAGAAGAAACAGAACAACCGTGAGGACAATGTTGAAAGTGTTCCAACTGATAATACAAAACATTAAAGAGTTGTTCATTGACAACTTCTTGAATGAGAAGTAATGCTTCCTTTTCTGTAATCGAAATAATGTCAGTAATCCCAGGAATGGTAAGCGGAAAATTGGATTCTGTTTGCTTATCTTGAACAATCTCTGGGACCACAGTACATATCCGATCAAACCACTCATCTAATAGAGGTGTGTGAAGGTTGATGAGACTTTTCACATAGTGACGAATCTCCTCTTCTTTCGCATACTCCATCAAATTCCGTATCTACGTACATTAGAAGCTGAACAATACAGGTACCCTATCTTTCAGTTGACTTATGACATAATTTGCAACTTTAAGTGAAAGGTCTTGTTTCTGAAAATACAACTCTCCATATCGTTCGTATAGACATTCACAGCTATTCGTAAGTAATCGACACTCAGCATTTACACCAGAAGGAAAAGGGATGAATTATCATTCATCACATACAGAGACGGTAAACAAAAGATTCTAAAGATCTGGATGAATTCAAGCGTGGCCTCAAGATCACAAAGACAGGATCTACCCTATATATAAAAAGACTTGGATGAGATCCACTTTTCCTAAATGTCCCCGTCGACAGAGTTTGAAAGGAAAAGAAAATGCACGAAGAGGGACTCGAACCCTCGAGTGCGAACACATTACGGCCTTAACGTAACCCCTTGGACCACTCGGGCATCCGTGCACACTACTTAATTTGAATAGGAGGTATATTAGTATTACAAACAAGCATATCATTCCTTGAAAACAAGTACACATCCATTTAAATTGCCATTATCAGATAAGCTGGCTTCATTATCCAGTATGGCGTTATCACGATACAAATGATAAGAGTCACAAGTAGAGAAAACTTGATTTAGGAGTAGAATCAAGTCCTTTATTATCATACAATCGGGAATACTAATCATTCGTATAGTATCCTTGAACTGAACTCCAAAGCAAACGATGGAGGAGTGGGGTTGAACACTACGAATCTGAGTAGTAACATCAATTTTATCTTCAGTCAACTCACTGTCAATCTGGCTAACATCAGGTGGAAGTTCTTCAACCAATTTGCCTTCTTCAGGCTGCTTTGTTTCTACCTGCCTACAGTCCAGCGTTATCGAAACATGGGATCCTTCCTGTTCTGCACTGACTTTCTCAATACGTTGAACTATTAATAGTATTTCAACAATACACTTACTTGTCAACTGCATACCATTAACAATTCCGTTTTCCTCCACAGTCTTATCTAAATCCAGAGACCATTCTGGATTTGATGATAACACCAGTTTGTATGTGTCATCCGCGGAATACTTGTTAAGCTAATTATTACGTCACCAAGATTCCCTCACCTTGCAAACAAATGAGAGCAATCGCTTGGCAGAAATATTACTCCGAGCAAGTATTAGCTTTGAATCTACATACACAGTTACTACGTCTTGGGAGTGATGTGGATCCTCCATATCTCGACTGCCGGTAGCATTCACTGTTGTATCTTCTCCAAACTCCGAATTGATGGGCACAAGCAGTAGATACTGGGATTCAATCCCACTGATAGGTATTTGCTGTTTCAAATCAATCAAGTTGTTGTCACCGTCACGCAGCTCCAAAGAGGATGCTTGATTTGTTATACCCCATATCTATTGAACAGTCAACCACTAAATCCCTACCTTCAAAGCTGTCTTGAAAATTAACGAATAATCATACAACGGATATCTATATGTTACCGCTAACTCTTTGCCTCGATATCGCACATTAATAGAGCTCTCTTTGACAAGAGATAGTTTAGACTCATTCGTTATCCCCTGAGAATCCAAAGGAGTACTTCTATCTATCCATGTATTGTTTCCAATAAAATAGAGATCTTTCAGAGGCGAACCACAGAATTTCTATGGTTAATCCAAACAAAAGTCATAACTTGGATGAGGTCAGCATAAGTTTCAAGAGATGTACCAGGATTAATTGTTACATCCCAGAAATCATTTCCGTATATAATTTTCATCTTTTGATATCTACTAGTAAACTGAAACTCGTTAGCAATCATAACAAACACGTTCTCCCTTTGATTAAAACTTCAATCCTTCAAAGTAGCAGGCTCCAGCACCTGGCTTTGAAGCAAACAGACCCAGTTTAATCTGCTCCTCGCTGAATCCTCGCTTCACATAATACTCATCCTTCAGCGCCTTCATGAAGTTTTCCACGTCCTTCTCATATACCAGGTGTACTGCACAACCACCCCATCCAGCTCCCGTTAATCGACTTCCTAACGATCCATGTCTCCTACGCGTTAGTTCGTTACCTTATTCGCACATTGCAATGGCCACAAGTTCATTCAGTTGTTCGCATGAACACTCATACAACTTATCACAACTCTGGTGGGATGCATACATCAATGCTCCCAATTCCTCGAGCTTGTGGTCACTATTGCCTTCACAGACTTCTCTGAACTTCCAAACCCGATCTGCTTCTCCATACACATGTAACGCCCTGTCAAGACACTTAAAGGAATTATTAACTTCCAACACCTTAGCAGCAGCCGGACGATCTGAAAACAAAGTCTCTTGTTTGAGAGCAACACCCAACAATTCCTCTAATTCCACTGTTGTATACGGTTCAGGATGCAGACTCTTCTTCGCCACCTCCTGCATTTCCTCAAGTGACTTGTCACCAACATCATGCTGGACATCACGAAGACTAGTGTATTGAAGGAAATCCTTCAGACCCTGAGCCTTCGCGATAAGCTTGGCTGCTAAACGTCCTTCCACAACACGCAGATTGTATCCTGTTGCTGCTGTTACTGCTTTGGGTGCCTGATAAAACGAATTACTAATTACAAACACACCTCCTTCTGGAAGCTTCACTGGAGTTGCTTTGAGTGGATGGAATTGGATGTGACTGGCATATCCACGAATACCATGAACAGAGATGGCTTGATCCATACCACCTCCCATTGTTCCAATATAAAACCTAGATCTGAAACTATGTTAATGCATTTACTCCGCCACTCGGCTTGTTTCTGCTAGAGAAGTCTTATCGAATTTCATTCCATTAGCTAGAGCAGTTGCCATACACGAAGCAACGACAAAAGCAGATGAGGATGAAACTCCTGCAGCTGGAGGAACGGTTCCACTTACACAAATCTTCAATAAACGGGGAGCGTGGTTCTACAATTAGATGTAAGATTAATGGCTTACCTCAGTATTCAACGAATCAAAGGCTCCTTTGTATCCACATTGGAAATACAAGGACCAATTGTGCTCCTTCGAAACATCAGCTTTAGGATCAATAGGAATAGTCTTTGACTCAAACTTGGAATCCTAGCCATTTATATCAATTAATCTCACTATACCACGTTGTGGACACAGAATTCTGTCTTTCCATCTTTATTCTCTTCAGATGCAACGGCAATGATCATATCATTCGTAATTGCCATGGGAAAGACAGAATAGCTAAAAGAATTATATGAAAGTAGTAGTAATACTTATGGTAATCAATGTGCTCTCCAATAAGATTCACACGACCAGGAGCACGAACGTAGAATTCAGGTAGCGATCCATATTTTTCTTTGAAAAGGGCATTAAGCTCCTCAAAACGAGCAGTTGCTTCAGGAATGTTGTCATAAACATCCTCAATACTATAATGAATTCCACAGAGGTGGAAAATCCTACCTGTGGTAGCAGGGAACAGGAAAACTCATGATTGAAAAGAAATGTGAGGTAAGTATTGAAGTGATCCTAATCAAGGAATAACTGAACAGAACAGTCCCTCATTGTGTTTCAGTGGATGATTTGTAGTAAACAACTATCATACTACTAGTTGCGAACTGATTCAATCATACTGTGGTGAGCAAGAATAAAACGGAAGATGTCCAGTAGACCTCGAAAGATGGGTGTTGTATTACTGATCTCATTTTCAGAAGAAGAGCAACATTTGAACAACTGATCTAGAAGTTATCTTCCTCCACATACATGTCACAGAGTAACCGAATTAAATGTTGAACACCAAATATCTGAATGCAATCACAGTCATGGTGCTCGATTAGGTAGTTAGACCACACTTGGATTTCCCGAGGATATAAAACGTCCTCTTCTAATTTTATCCGAAATGAATGTATAACACCTTGAATAATCTAAAAATCATTTTGGTAGCATTCTACCACTTCACAACTCAATTTGTAGTTCTCATTATCTCCATCTGCTTTAATTTCAGATTGATACTAATGATTAAATAGTCACTATACTTGGACTTGATGAAGCACATCATAAACAGTAATAGAGCAAGGAAGAGTAATAGTATAATCTTCATTGTGGTATTTCTACAAATTGAGAAGAGGAGATGTTCAAACATTCCAATCAATAATCAGCAGACTAACAATCTCATACGGAAGTGAAAGATCATCAGTTAAGGCAATGCTCTAATCGTTGAAATCATTATTAGAGCAAACCATGTTGTCTACAATATCCTCTTGATAGTAGTGTTTATTGTCTTCATTTTGTTCATTAGCTGCAATTGCAATGTTCAAGGGTGTTGCTTTCCGGATTTGGTTTGATGACACCCACTTTTCTTGTTTCCGACGATTATCTCCGTATTGAATCAAGTAGACCTCCTTATTTTTCTCCTTAATCTAGTTTCAAACACAATGTCCAATGGGTACCGTTCCAAGGATGTACTTGTTGGCCTTTTCAAAGAGGACTTCCTCGTCTACTTCATATTCCATTCTTGAATATGTGAGTTTGTCAACAAATAATATACATAAATGACTTGTTCAAGGATTGAAGACCTGAAGCGAGGTTCGCCAGTGAATTGTCCTTCTTCTTCGATGACTTAGGTTTGGAATTGAAAAGACTAGAGGTGTCAAATGAATGATCAGTAACAGGTTGTTGTATCGATGGCAAAGGCCGCAGAGATGTTGGTGGTAGTTTATTGTGTTGATTAGGATGAGAGTATGGAGTAGAGTGAGGTTGATGAGGGTATGGAACAGGAGGTGGGATCGAGCGGGTAGATTGAATAAGACGAGGCTGAAATTGAGGTACTTGATTAGGATACTGAATGGATTGTGAACGCGGTTGAAATACTGGATTAGAACACGGGGATTGAATGGAAAGAGAATGAAGTTGAGATATTTGATTAGAATGAGAAGATTGGATAGAGTTTGTCAGTGGCAGTGTAGGACGAGTTTGAATAAGATTAAACTGATTGGAATGAGATTGAACAGGACGTGGCTGAATGGAGTGAGATTGTATATGATTAGACGTCGTGGAACGAGTCGGAACATGATTAGACTGGAGAGGATGCGTTGGCTGGGATTGACCAGATTGTGGATACTCTTCACGAGATACATATTTCTCCCCTCGTCTCACTGCCTCATCAAATGCCAACACCTTAGGATTCGTTTTCACTTCTTTCATTTGAAATCCCTTCACACTCATATGCTCACATGAAACACCTCGACTCAATGCCACATAAGTCATTCCATATTCAAACACACCTGTTAAATCAATACTTAAATAATCAATTGTCATTCCTTGTGATTTGTGAATTGACATTCCCCATGCCTACATCACACACACTTATTGTTCTTACTAATCGTATTGGGAGTTGCCGTCGGCACGCAATCACTTTACCAGCACTTTCAATCTTAAATTCAGCTCTTTCACACAATCTCGTCACATCTCCCTTCTTCGCCTTCCATCGTATCACAGGCAGGCGTTCACCACTCTCACTGCACACACGGAAGGACACAACCACACCACGAGCTCCATTCACCAATCCACGTTCCACTTCCAGATTCTTTAGTAGCATCACTTGGGCTCCACGCTTCACACACAAACGCGATACAGCTGCACAATTCTTACTAAGTTGATATAAACCACTTTCACTGCCTATGAATGAAATCGAGCTGATTATCATACTTCCAGAATCATCAGCTATGTATTCTACTGGAGATGTTGGCAATGCATCGAGCTTTTGTTGGTTGTAATCGTCTACATTCCGGTTGTAAGCGAATAATCTAGAGTCCATCTGAAAATCATCATTTACTTTGTACTTTCAATAGCCAAACTCTCATCTTCATCCTCGTCCTCATCGCTAGATTCGTGCAATTTAGCAGGTGGTTGAGATTTGAGTAACAATGCATCCAAATCATGAGCACTCATTTCCTTTATCGTTTTCACTGACTGCGGTGATAAACGACCCTTATTTAAGTATTACAACAATAATCACTACATAACGAATTTCTCGAAGCAGTTGCTGTAATCGTGTGTCCTTCTGTCGGAACACCTTAGTCATCACAAGCACTTTCTATCATTGAATTCTAGTCCTACTGACATACTTCAACCACATAATTCCACCAACGAGACTCAAAACAGAAGTGCACGCCATCGCGACCAATTCCAACTGGAGGCAACTGAAAGAAGTCTCCTAATAATAACAATTAGCTCTATAGAATCCACCGCAAAGCACGATTTGAATCCCTCCAAAAGGATAATCATTCCCGCGAATAACTCTGGCAACATATTCAAGAGTATCAAAGAGCTGACCATCCAACATCGAAATCTCGTCGATTATCAACACTTCGCATGCATGCCAACGTTCAACAGCAGTCTCATTCTGTCGGATTCGTTTAAGAGTTTGATTTATATCCGAATCATGAATGCCCATCCCAGCAAAGGAATGAATTGTTGTTCCCCCAATATTGCAAGCAGCGATCCCTGTTGATGCAGTTACAAATACCTTCTCCACTCCCAATCTTTCCTGGAGGGCTTCTACAATTTTACGCAATACGTAGCTCTTTCCAGTTCCGGCATCTCCTGTGAAGAAGACATTCTGATGAGGAATCAACACCAAACCCTACATATCCCTTTAACACTGTGATGAGCACATTGAACTGTTCCGGAGACAAGGATTCCTTTTCAATTTCACCAACATCTCTTACAAGTCACGAATCTCAGCCACTCTCTACCGTTCTTGTTTATTTGTATAAGGAATCGGATTCTGGATATTGCTAAGACTCTTTTCAGGTAAACGGTATCTTGATCTACAACTAATCCTCGAAAGAACCAATCAAACCGTTTAGGTCCATTAGCATGATAGCTACTATTGTAATTCCGTTTCTGCTTTTGCGGAAGGACATCACCCTGAGAAATCACAGTCATCTTCGACTGCCCAGATGAACCACTCTTGCGCCCCGAGAGAGACGACAACAGAGTAGATAAGTCCATTCCTCAATTTCTAGGATTTGGCGGCAAAATGAATGAAGCCAACAAACATCTTTTCATATTACATATCTAATAGACTAATCCATCATCACAACTTCGCTTTGAATAGACTCTCCCATCGGAGATGCAGTAGGCCCCTCTCTTGAACTCTGTGTCATGCCTGAAAAGCTTGATTTGATCGTAGATCCATGCCGATACGTCCGAATAAACTGAGAATCACTACTTTCATGAGTCGTTCCGAAACCATGGAAATTGTTCGGATTCCACAAATCGGATTTCCCTCTGCCAACAGAAACATCAGAAACAGAATCCCCAATTTCTACACATGATTCCTCAAATCTAAGACTACGAATCGTAGTGCGGATATTCATTCCTGGTGCATCTATAACTCACTTCCTCACAATATTCCTACACTCTGCATCATCTACCCATGCTGAACTGAAGGATTCGGCAGGATCTAGCAATGAAGGGTGATCCCAAAAATTACTTCGCGAGCCATAATAAGAATCATCTCGGTCTGGTAGTGGACTCATACTGCTTTCTTTGGAGAGTGGAAGTGCTGAAGTGGGTTCTTGTGGTGTCTGAGAGGAATGAATAACAAAACTAGAGGAGGAGGAAGATGCAGTAACAGCAGAAATAGCTCCTGGCTTCACTGGATCCTCAAGAGTGGATGATGGAAGTAAATGAGAAAGAGATGGAAGTGGATGAGAAAGAGATGGAAGAAGAGGGGGGGAAGCAGGACGGATCCCAGTCGATTCAGATTTCTTCGCTTGTTTTTCAAGATTCTGGAAATGCGAATATCTGCAGTTAAGAGGGAAAATAAGAATTACGTTGTAGCTCCTTCTGCATATAATCTAATATGAAAAATTAACAGTTCCAAGGCATAATAAAGCAATGCACATGAAACTAGTAAAAAGACAACAAGAAGACTTCGGTATACAATTAAAGAAGAAAGCCCAGGCACATTTGAAACTAGGATGATTAGGGAGATTATAAAAATACGAAATGGTTGAAAAACTTCGAGGTCGGAAAAAGTCATGATGAGGAGAACGAGCAAAATGACAATCATCACAAAGGCATATATGGACAAGACGATAAGCAATGAAAAAAAGAAACTAGCTATTAGAGGTCGCAACAAAGCAAACGAGTAATTCTTCTTTCCGATACAGGTGTTTAGCCACTTGCAGTGATGATCAAATTCCGCTACACATTTGTTGCAAGGACGGCAGTGCTCCGTAGAAGCTTTGACCCGCTTTCGACAAACGAAACAATAGTGTCCCTTGTCTATCTGCGCAGTTACGAACTCAACAGTACGATTTACATTGACATCTTTAAAGTCATCAGCCGGATTAATAGCAGTTGTGAAAATGGTCAAAAGAACAATGGATATTTCCATTGCAGCCGATATAATATAGAAGATGACATTAAAGGGAGTTGGAATGACCATTCCCACCAAATAAACTCCTGCAACAACAAAAAAGGCAAAAGCTATCCAGGAAAGCACTTGGTATGGATGCCAAGGCCACTGGAAGCCATTCTTCCTCACAGCAGGAAGTGTCGTCCTAAAAGTTTCATGTAACAAGTGTACAAACTACCTCATTTGTAGGTATAGATAGTGTCTTCAGTCCTGTGAATGGTAGTAAAGACAAATACTCCAAAATGACGAAGCGTAAGGATCAGAGCCATGGAATGGAATTTGGAATTCCGGAAATATACTGAACATGGGTTTCTATCAATACAGTGCGAACTAAATAAAAGTAGAATGACAATAGTAGATAGAAGTGGCTGGAAGAGTTTGAGAGAAGATGTAAGAAATGTTGTCCATTTATCAAGATTGTTATTCTGGAATATGGAAAATTGATATACATCCTCTCCTCAGTTCATTTACATAAGGCTCTAAAGAAAAGTCACAGATCTTCTCAATAGGAACCTCCTCATTACGATATTAATATGCAGTTCTTATCTATACCGTCCACTCCTTCATTCAATATAAAATGATTAAAAACCATTATTAGGGGTCCAATGTTTGCAAACTGACCCAATTATGGCTTCACCAATTACGAACTCCTAATAATGACAGAATATGTCGACGTCGAAGACCAGCATTGGGGAGGTGCCGCTCCGAGTCAGTTCACGTGCACTCAGCGAGCTTGGAACAAAGATGATCCGACATGGATAAACAGTAAGGATATTAATATAGAGGGTTTCAGTATCAACGCACAAGGAAAACCATTGTTTGAAAATGCTGATCTGAAGATTGTATTTGGGCGTCGCTATGGTTTGTTAGGACCGAATGGTCAGGGAAAGTCAACTCTACTTAAAATGATCGCATGCAGAGAATTAGCCATTCCTCCAACAATTGATATTCTGTATGTGGAACAGGAGGCGGAGGCAGACAACGCAACCCCAGTTGAAGTAGTCCTTCGAGCAGATACGAAGCGTACCGAGTTATTAAAGAAGGAGAAGGAATTGCAAGCGATTCTAGAGTCAGAAGCCGGTGAGCATAACGAAAATCAAGAGGCAATTGTATTGGAAATGGAGAGAGATTAGGAATAGATGAACGAGTATAATGAAGTGATCACGGAAATGCGTATTCATGGCGTCCAGAAAGCAGAGCCCCGCGCTCGTCGTATTCTTGCGGGTCTTGGTTTCACACCTTCGATGCAAGAACAGCCAACGACTTCCTTTTCGGGAGGTTGGCGCATGCGAATCTCCTTAGCTCGCGCCCTCTTCATGCAACCCGATTTGTTGCTTCTCGACGAGCCTACCAATCATCTCGATTTGAATGCTGTGATTTGGCTTGATGAGTATCTGCAAAACTGGAAGAAGACTCTTTTGGTAGTGTCTCACGATCAAGCATTCTTAAGCAGTGTCTGTCAATACATCATTCATCTTGATCAGCGAAAACTCTTCTACTATAAAGGAGATTATATGATGTTCAAGAAGATGCGTAAGCAGAAGCTGGCAGAGTTGGAGAAAGCCTACGAGAAGCAGCAGAAGCAGTTACAGGCACTGAAGGCCAGTGGGAAATCTCGTGCTGCTGCAGAGAGTGAGAGCAGATTGAAGCAACAGCGTGAGGCCAAGAAGCAGGGAAAACAAGATGATGAAGATCGATCTACGCAGTTGTTGGAGAGACCTCGGGAGTACATTGTCAAGTTCACTTTCCCTGAGGTATCTATGAAGGAGTGTTGTGAGTAATAGTGTCCTGATCTCAGTCCTCCTATCATCTCAGTAGAGAATGTAACCTTCGGATACTCACCTGATAAAATCCTTTTAAAGAATGTAGATTTTGGAGTACATCTCTCATCTCGTGTGAGTATTGTGGGTCCTAATGGAATTGGAAAATCAACTTTGGTGAAGTTAATTGAAGGTTAAAAAATCAGGGGTATTTTAGGAATAGGTGATTTGGTTCCACTAAGTGGTGAAGTGAGACGCAATCCTCGTTTACGAATTGGTAAATATGCTCAACACTTCATTGATAAACTTCCAATGGATGAAACTCCTGTTGAGTATCTCCAGCGTTTGTATCCAGCTGTGTCGTATCAGGAATGTAAGGATATAGTTGATGTGTGATGAATAGTGAGAAATCTGTTGGGAAGATACGGTCTGGAAGGACATGCTCACACAATCAAGAATCGGAATCTCTCTGGAGGTCAGAAGAGTCGAGTGACATTTGCGGAGATTTCGTTGAGTCAGCCTCATTTGCTGATCTTTGATGAACCTACAAATCATTTGTAGAGGATTAATGAAGAATTGAGTAATAGAGATATTGAATCGATTGATGCACTGGGAGATGCTATCAATGAGTTTAATGGAGGCGTGCTGATTGTGTCCCATGATGCTCGTTTATTAACGATGACAAATTGTGAAATGTGGTTGATGGATAATCAGACTGTCAAACCCATTGAAGGAGGATATGAAGCATACCGTGACTCTCTGTTGAAGGACATGGAGTTTGTAGGTAATACATAGGAAGTGTGAATGATAGAGTGACGATGAGGATGAGATGGAGCCTTTAAAGAAGGAGGAAAAGAAAGAAGAAAAGAAGGAGACAGTGGTAATGAACGATGAGGATTTGGCTGCTGCTGCATTTGCAGCAATGACAGAAAAGAAGAAAAAGAAGCATCATCATCATCACCACAAAGAAGGAACCAAGTCAAAGGAGTAGAGTGTTTGTTGGTAGAAACAGAAAACTTCACAGGATAGAATACACGGGAAAAAGTAGGGGCATCGGGACACTGAGCAAGAAGTGCAGGATCCGTATCGTCAGCATCAATAAGATCTTGAACCTCTTCTAAGTTTCCAATGAATGAAATTGTACGATCTGAGTGCATAGCAAAGAACATTGGATACTGACGACGACCCTTATTCCTCTCTATGCATAAAAATGGGAAAGAGCAACATACCAGCAATTTCAAACAACGAAGTTCGTAGTTCCTTGTTTGTAGGTTCAGCTCCATCAATTTCTTCAAACTTGATATTTCGAGAAGTGCAAAATGCCTAGAATGTAAGTGGAAATGTCGAAGAGGACCTCAATCATCTTCACGTTCTGGTTGTGTTGAGCATCCATCGAAGAGGCGAGTATAATGCAATACGTATCGCTCATTTTAATAACCAGATAAAAGAACACAAAGAGATAGAAAAGTGACAACTTGTCAACTCGAAGAATTCACTATGTTGTTGCAGTGTTTTGTAACTTGAATATTGAGTGAGCATTTCTATGAGGGAAAAAGAGTTGTATCAGCTGTTGTATGTCATAACCCTATTATACGCATCTATTCCAATCATAAGGTAATTTAGTGATTATAAACTGATGATTAGGATGGTTTTGAGACAAGTACAACAAGATTCCCTTCTTTTAGATCCAGTAACTCAGCTCAACTCGTCTTTTCACGTTGCTTCCCATTCCTATTATGAGATTCTGTCCTCGTGGGCATTGTCATCCTATTTTTACTTAGATTTCTTCCATCACTTGCTCTCCTTTTAGTTCCTTTCGTTGTAAAGAAAAAACCGAAAATGGAATGATTCTATGTGAGTATGTGAAACTCTTTCTACAGTTTGTCCAGTTCTTCTTGCATTTTCTTATTGTATCACCATGATTGTTAACATAAGCCTGTTCAAATTCCAAAAATTCCTTTAAATTAGTCAATTCCAAATCCAAATTCCTTTTCTCCATCTCACAAACGGTTGGCTCTATGTTCAGGAGTGGTAGTTGTATAGTCTCCAAACACCTCGGAAGAGCGGTTAGTATAGGAAGGATTTTTCCATCAGCGCTGATGCCTTCATTAGGGTAGTAGAAGTAGAATGTTTATTACTTTTAGCTCATTGCAGTATCTCATTTCTGAAAAGCGTAATGTACTCGTCAACCGACGTTTTCTTGCCTATCGTCCTAGAACTCCACAGGTACATATTATTCTATGAATTGACTTTAGCCTCTTGATGTAGATCAGTCAAAAGAAGTGAAAGAAGAGAATGAGGAAGAGGTGAATGCTGAAGAGTTTGAAGATTATTTGAGAGACAGAGAAGTGGAAAAAGTAGTAAATGAAGTAACTGGATAACCGATAGGAGAAGAGAGGGAAATCTACGGACAATGCTCCGAAGGAAGAGGAGGAAGAAATAAATCCTCTCAGCTATTACATGTCGGAGGAGATGTATCCGGGTTTACCCGATGATGTGATTCGGAAATTGCATTTCCCTGAAGAAGGTTTGCCTGAAGGTGCTCTATTGGAAGATCTCCCTTTGTTTCCTAATCCATTTGACCACAGTGATGATGTCGATACAGAAACGGATCCAGAGAAGATCCGAACAAAGCCTTATGACTTCAATGGTGCAGATGTTCGAATTGAGACGCGTGAGTATATCCGACCTGTAACTTGGGAAGATGATAAGTTGGGTCCTCCTCGTGAGAATAGTCATGTGAAGCTGACAGTTCATGTTCGTCAATTAGGCCTTCCAATAGTAGCGGCCCAGAAATTGGTGCTGATGTGTGGACCTCGTTACAATTACAACAATGATTTACTGACACTGACGAGTAATCGATACCAAACAAGAAAGCAGAATGGACGTTATCTGATGGACCTACTGGAGTCTCTGGTAGAGGAAGCTAAGAAGGAGACGAAGATTACTACTGTACCTCGTCGTCTACCTGTGAAGAGAGGCAAGTATTTACCGTTCAGCAAGGATATGCTGGGTTCAACTACAGTGAAGAAGCAGTATGAGGGAATGATCACAGAAGATGAGTAGAGTTGTTTAGCGAAATGTTTATTTGATATCGTGGGCCTTTTGGATGGGTACAATGTGTTTCACAACAATCAGACAAGTGACTATTCACAATTCGGGAGAAGAAGGAATCTCTCTCTTTAGAAATGGTTTTTCGATAAAACCGATATGAAGAACACTTTACAGAAGGATGATAGACCACTTTCCGCTCTTGATGTAAGGTGATAGGAACTGTATTGGAGTCCTCAATATTACACTCTGTATCAAGAAAATGCTGTAGGGCTTTCACTTCTGCATCACTAGGCTGACGCTTTCCTTTAGCTGTTCTACGCAATAAAAGAGACAGATAACTAGCACGATGCCTTTGCAACAGCAGAATCAACAGATTGTGTCTAAATGAGAGACTAATGGAATCTTTACAATAGAACTATGTATGGAATTGATACAAAAAAGAGCATGTCGGTCTGCTGCGGAAGCCTAAAACTCAAAGGCAGAAAGGACAACTACAAGTATAGGCTGATAACAATAGTTGCAATATACAATAGGTGGAGAGTCCACAAGTGGAAGAAACGAGGGTTGCAGTTCGAAAGACTAATCTCGACAAAAAGTATATCTCTTACATTATTCTCAGTGGAATCTGATCTTTCATGAGAGCAAACGTTTATAGAATCTAGAGACTCCACAAATCGCCTCCTTTCCTCTTTCCAAGATGGATAGATAGTGTCATCATCTTCTAGAACATAATGGAGTGCGAATAATATAGTTTACGGTTAACAAAAACACTCATGAAATGAAATCTACTTACTTATGAAGTACGTGTTGAATTAGTGTCTTTATCGACACGGTTGTACATACTACCATCAGAACAAAGGAGAAAACGAGAATAAACCAATCGAGAGATTGAATACCAACACTTCGCTTCTTCCGCAGTAAACGCAGATGCATAAATGCAGGGAAAATAAAGGTTGTAATGTTATCAGTGAAGTTACCAACAACTGAAAGAATGTCACCGAAATGAGGAACAAAGAATGCAACAATGGAAATCAGGATAATTTCCACAATACGGAAAATGATATAAACTGGATTGGTAATAAAGATCTTTCCCTTTGTACATTCACCCCAATGACCCTCAACCATCTCATTAACAGGTTCCATCCATAATGGGAATCCCCCAATAACCGTGATCACCATTAATAAATTAACTGGAATAGCAATCCATGCTCCATCAGGCAAAGACTTGACAATATCATCTTCAACTCCATGAGCTACAATTAAAATAAATATCAGAGAAAGTACGACCATTCTTGAAGATCACCGCAAGCATAATGCCGATGATCGAGTAAATAGTAGCCATTAGGCTAATACTAATTCCTGTAGAACGAACGACAGTCTTCTGACAATCTCGGCGCAGATACTTCTATAAATGAAGATGTGACAAAAATTAGGACATATTGTGTCAAAAGGAAGAGAATAAATCCCATGCAGTAGACAATAATACCAAAGTTCTCCAAAAATGCTTCGAAGGACTTTGGCCAAAGATCGGAAACCTCAAAATGAATCCCAAATTTAACTCCTCCAAATCTACAACTCAGAAAAATCAAGAAATGTTACATAATCAAAGCAATGAAACCTCCAGCAATAGCAAAAAGACCAAGAGATGAAACGGCAACTAGCATCCTAGAACTGAGAAGAAAAGCAAACACAAACTTGGGATCCTTCAGGAGGCAAAGAACAATACACAGAATTGTGAGGATGATTTGTGCAATAAGTCGACGATACTTTAGTGGGCCTAAAGGAAGAGCAGAAAGGAAATCCGTCATAACGACCATAGAACCGATATTCGAGCCATAAAGTGTGATGAGGGAACAGACATAATAGATCCAGTACCCGATGTTGCCAGTAACCTTGAAGACCAGTTCAGCATAAGTATTATTAGTCTGGATCTGAGGGAAGGAATCCTAAAAGTGAAGGAAACAGAGAGGAACGACAGGTGGCATAGAATTCACCTCGTTATTGATATCGATCAACTGGTACGTTGCGAGAATCATCATTCCACAAACAAGGACGAATAAAAGAAGACATGCAATGATACCAACCTAAATGTGGGTAATTATTGATAGAAAGTACTTGGTGAAATGCAAAAGGAAGAGCCAACGATCCGGTTCCAGCAATTCCCTTCATCAGATTGACACAGAACTAAGATCAACTAATAAACTCACAGCCTACTTCTATTGTGTTCATCTTTCCTTTTTCATCATCGACAAACTCCTCCGGAATCAGAACCTTAGTCTGTTCGTCGGAAGGAGCTGTAAGAAGAGCGGTACTTTCGTTTGTTGCACTCATCGGCTAATAGTTATTTCAAAGACCTGTTTATTACGTGGAAGCTAACAATATGAAACAACTGTGTTACAAACATACATTCCCGCGGGAAAAGAAGAGCGGTTTCTACGATTCACTCTTAGGAGAGAAGATATTAAGTAAATGGGAGGTGTAAAAGGTGCTATATTACTATCTGTTCGTACTGGAGAGTTCTAGAGAAGATTCATAATTGTCCTACAGAGTAGGATTTGTTAAAGGGAAGTATTGGGATGAAGTTTTTAATTCAATTTGCTCAATCCTACCTCTCTTTTCGACTTCCAGAGTTGGATTCGCTGTTGGAACTGAGTGAGTTAAATTCTAAGGATGTATATTCGATGTAAGGATGTTGTCTGTGAATTAATGGATAGATCTGCGTATCACGAAGAGTCTCCATTTTTAGTTATTGATTTGCCGAGTATCGAAGTAGCTAAAATGGTAGGAAATGGTTTCAGATGAATAGGAAACAGATTGCTTCACGAGCAGTGTTAATGAAGGCTATTTATGAATACTGGGACCAAGAAGAATCGTTTGATGCACTGTTGAAGAAAGTGGATGAGTATCCTACAGATTTCTTTGATTCACACAAAGCGGTGATACATTGAAGGAAAAATGATGAGTAGTGTGAAGAATCATGGAGAATCAGTATCGAGAGTTTTGGGAAGGATGTTCCAACTACCGAGTTATTTGGATATTATGAAGAGTTCACCAAGCATACAACAATTTCTGGTCCCGTTCGGATGAAGAATCCAGATATGGTAATCACACTAGCCTTTGATTATGGTCATATTGGATCAGGTAGGCTCATTAAATCCCTTTTAGCTCTAGTTGCCAAACAAGTCTATTTAGGTCGCTTTATTGCAAATGGTCAACGTGCTGTAGCACATGATTATGATTTGAAGAAGCGAAAATACTTAGGACCAACCTCTACTTGTGCCGAGTTGTCCTTCTTAATGTCCAATCAAGTACTCTCACAACGAGGTAAACTGATCTGGGATTGTTTTGCAGGTACGGGAAGTCTGCTTATAGCAGCAACAGTCCATGGAGCCACTTGTATAGGCACTGATATTGATGTTCGTGTTTTGAAAGGGATTAAGAAGGGAAAGAAGACAGAATCGGTTCGTAGTAATTTTGAACAATATAAGTTGCCATTTCCAGAATTGATTCGAGCTGATTTGTCACGACTGCCACTTTTGATAGAGAATAAGTAGGAATTGTTTGTGATTTTGATGGCGAAGAATTGATGGGATTTTATGCGATCCTCCCTATGGGATTCGTGCTGGAGCACGTAAGACATGTTCAAAGATGGGTGAGAATCCACCCCTAGAGATTGGTGAGGGTTTCATTCCTCGAACTGAAATCTATGATCCTGATGATTTGATTGTCGATCTTCTGGATATGGCTGCTCGTTCGTTGGTGATGGGAGGTCGAATCAGTTACTTATTACCAACTACTGGGCTGTAGGTGTGTGGAATAGAGTTGATGGTAGGCGAGGAGTGAAAGAAGTTCCAGAACACCCTTGTTTAGAGTGGGTGGCGACTTCGCAAGATGATCTGTATCGTGATGTGAGTCGTCGTTTAATTACAATGAGAAAAGTGAAGGAGTATAGGGTAGAGAGAAGGGAAGAGTATAAGAGAGAGACCCGTAAGAGTATTGTGAAGTATAATATATCCTATGTGGATATTCACTGAAGTGTTTGTTAAGATAACTCGTTTGGGGATGGGATAAGGACTTTAAGGATGATTGTTATGTGTAGATTCTTCACAATCGCTGAGTTCCTTGTTATTAAGAGTGTTCATGTATCTTAGTTGACCTCCTCAATATACCTTAACACTTCCATCTACTAACAAACATGTCACATTCTGATTGTCTCAACAAACAAATCACAATCTGATTGTCCCATTAACAAGTGCAGACACACAAACAACTTCAGGTATCTCTCTAAATGATCCATGTAGCTTCTCCACAATCTCTCGTAGTTTCTATTTCTCACTATTACACTCCATACAAACGTGTTCTGATCCCAAGTGATTCTTAAACACGCCTGACAAGTAGAAACAGTAGCACTGAAGTAAATGGCGCTGTTCCTGCTCATCTTTCACTTCCAATACACGAGTATAATTACGTTCAGTAAAAGACTCAAAGAAGTCACTTGACACATCTTTTAAAACCATCATTTGACTCGCAACATGGAGAATCTGCACAGAAAGAGGTGACTGGAGAATCACATCTAAACAACTTTGGGCTTGCGCTGACTTCAGAAACTCACGAATACATTCCATTGCAACCATAGGATTCACAACGATCATCGAAGAAAGTTTCGAGGGGGACAATCCATTCGAATGAATCAAATGGCGAATTGCTTCACAAAGCACAGATGGATCTTTTGCAAGCTAGGAGTCAGTAATGATTGGGATCCCAACTATTGCCAATTCAGAATCAGTGAGGGAAGAAGTGGTGCTTCGTATTAGAATATCTTGAATGGAGTTGATAACATCGCGTTGAATTGGAATATACAATAGAGAGAGGGAATGGGAGAGAGGAGAGATAAATTCAAAATCAACTGGAGTTGGAGCAAAAAGGAGACTTGGACGATCAAAACTAGGTACATTTAGAAGAATTTGACTACAACTGATTTGAGAATAGTGTTCCAAATCGACATCTTCTAAACTATGAAAAAGTAGAAAAAAGACGACTTGAAGGGTAGGAATCATGAAAAAGGAAAGATGGTAACTGATTTGATATTTGAAAGGATGAATATTGCCCTTCAAAGGTATGAGAACTCTAAAGTAAATGCCATTTGATTCCACTTACGTGACTTTCGTCATCATCATGCAGTGACAACAATTCAGATAAACGCATATTCTGTAAATGATGCATGTTTTTGGAACCTACATCATATTGATGAATCGATCCAGCAAGGATCCATGAGCAAAGTGTACGTTCACAAGCTACATGCGACTAAAAATGACGCAATAGGATGAAGTCGAACCCGATCGTAGACATCTCCTATTAAGTCACAAATATAAACACCGTAATCTTGACTACTCTTTGCTAAACTTGCCAGGATCAGTAAACAACGCAACCTCTACAATAACAAAGGAAAACAACTCATACAGTCGGTAACGAGAGTAAATTATCCCGCAAGAGGCAAAATAAGTAAAAAATGCTGTCAACCTCTACAACGCTGACAATTGAGTCCAAGAACTGCCGTATTGTCATATCGCTACACTACTTCTCACTTAGTTTCTTCCAATACTACATTCAGTAACTTATTTACCTCATCATGCCGATTCTCCTGGTGTTGTATACCAAGAGGATCCATTCGACTATAATGAGTGATTTCAACGTTCCACAGTGAGAATGACTTCCTTCGTATGGGAAATGATAATGATTTAAGCCAAGCCCGCTGGAATATCTGAATTCCCCTGATTCTCGAATTTGAGTTCTAACGATCATTGTTCAAAAGGAGTTCGTTTTGCGTATGAATAAGTGACAAGAGAATAAGCAAACCACTTAATCAAGTCATATGATGGATTCTTGTTTCTTCTTGTTACCTTCTGAATAGATTTCTTATGATTATTAACTCCAGTGGATACGTTTCCGTGGGATACGTGTACGGATGTGTCATTGTTTTCTTTCTTATTCGTGGGAACGAATGGGACTGACACGAATACTACTTTCTATATGTCTGATACTGCTTCTAAGTTCGGTTGTGTACATTTGTACCTACAATCACAATATGTCGGTTTATGTGAATGCATTTTCATTTGCAATGTATATTTATATGGACTTCATGTTTGGGAAGTGATTCTGTACATGGGCGATCACTTCTAGGGGACAAGAAAGAGATAAGACTCGTTTTATGCGTCTCCGTCGGTTGATAACTGTGGATAAAAACAAATTGGTTAAACGTAGGGATGATTGCGTACATACATGATTAGGAAAGGGTATTCTCTCGGACCGTGTTACTATTCCTGTTCGTGACGGTGCAAACATTGATATGTATACCTGTACCTGAACTTGAGGTAGATGATTTTTAGACACTCCTGAGAGTATCGTCTCAGAACCTTCACGGCCCCTCCTATTCTTCTGCCATGGAGGTGGTTGGGTGTTTGCTAATCGGAGTAAATCTGAACGTGTCTTGTGTGATTATGCATTGAAAACTAACAGTGTTGTTACATATGTTGATTATCGTCTGTCTCCTGAGTACACACATCCAACAGCCTCAAATGATTGTTATGATTGTCTGATGGTTGGGATAGTTGATATTTCTGAACTCTAGTATATTCTTCAACACAAAGAGGAGTTTCATATTGACGAAAATCGAATTGTTCTGTTTGGAGATAGCGCAGGAGGCCAGTTGAGTTGTGCTCTCGTTCAAATGGCTCTTCATGAGTTTCATCGCAATATCTTCAAGAAACTGGTGTTGATTTATCCGGCGATGGATTCACGTGGTATTCCCGCAGATGAATACACGTGGGAAGAAAGGAATTTGATTTTTGAAAATACATGGGGTTTATCCAGGTGGATTGGAGAGTACATGGTGGCCTGGTACTTTAAGACAGAGGAGAATGTGAATGATCCTTTAAGTTCACCAGTGCTGTGTGAAGAGTTTGCTTCATTTCCTGAAACTGTGATGATTACAAATGAGTATGATCCATTACGAATTCCAGCTCGAGCAGCCTACGAGAAGATGAAAAATAGTGGATTAAAAATAAAATATCATTGTGTTAAAGGTGCGGTGCATGCGTTATGGGGATCACCACTGAATGTGTTAGGGTTTAATGATTTGGTGTTGGAGGAATTGAAGATTTGTTCTGTTTGTTGTTCCCAAATTGTAATTGATCTGAACCTTTTTCAAAGAAAGAAAAGCCCCAAGTGGGATTCGAACACACGACCTGCCGCTTACGAAGCGGATGCTCTACCAACTGAGCTATTGAGGCATGACTGGAATCCTCCGACGTTGCTTATCAAGCTCCTTTCGATCCTCTTCCAAGAAAACACCATTCCGAAACGAATGAATAAGACTTCGAAGGCTGTAAATTCGTCAACATCTCAGGATGAAAATGATCCAAGTAACGTTATGGGGAATAGTTTAGGAATAGCTTTCGTGGCCAAGAAGAGGAATCCGATCATCTTTGCGCGTACAGAAACATCACACATCCCGAAAAGTCTCCAAAAGGTTGTTTTCCACAAAGAGCTGCTGAATGCAGTGTATTCAGCTTCGGAAGATGGATCCTTGAAGCAAACACCAATTGAAAACTCTGAAGAATCAAAGGATGCTCTCCAAGTGGAGCCTAATCGAGGAGGGGTCGGATTTGTGCTTTTTTCTGAGTTGTAGTTTTGGAAACGACTATTTTCCTCTTGCCGATTGCGAAACAAGAGTGTGTCTATCGAGGAAACCGTTACTCCTCTTGTGCCGGGAAGTGAGTCAAATTCAGAGCCAGAACCTGAGCCGATGGGTTTAATTCCTTACTTAGGAGAACAACGAGCCTGCGACAAGGGAAAGAAAACGTTAGTATTGGATCTGGACGAAACTTTGGTACATTCAACATTTCAACCTACACAGAATTGCCAGTATATTATCCCTGTAGAAATTGAAGGTAATATTTACAATGTGTACGTGTATCGGCGACCTGGAGCTTGTGAGTTTATTCAACACATGAGCCAGTTTTACGAAGTGATCATTTATACTGCTTCGCTAAAGAAAGTGAGTGTGGTAAGAGGAACTGATGTGTAGTATGCAGATCCTTTATTGGATCAGATGGATCCAAATGGGTACATTGCTTATCGTTTGTTTCGTGACCACTGCGTTTGTTCAGATGGCGTATTTGTGAAGGATTTGGGGTTGCTGGGTCGTGATTTGAAGTCTGTAGTGATGATTGACAATGCTGCAGTCAGTTACAAGTTTCAGCCAAAGAACGGTATCGAATGCACCCCATTTATTGATAATGTCAATGATAAGGAGTTAGAAGAAATGACTCCCTTTTTAGAGTATCTATCGAAGAAGCCTGTAGGAGTTAGAAGGGAAGATGATTTCTAGGATGTACGTTTGTTTGCAAAGATGTGGAATGATTCACGTGCTGCCCAATCTCAGATGGTGGTATATGAGAAGTAGTTGTATTGTGTCTTTTACCTTTCTCTGGAGTGTTTGTTGTGAGTCATATCGTTTGTGGACTGTAGCCTGTGTTTATTTCGAGGTAGTGTATTGGTACTTTGTGACGCTATGTTAATACTGTTGGTAACTATAGGAAACACTTCTTTTCGAGACTGATTCTCATCCTAACCCACATGTGTTTTCTCCTCAAGAATTCATTGTACAATTTTCCTTTTTAGATTCCAACGTGTTTGGTCAACCGTCATTTTATAGGTTCTGCTCCTTATTGATTCAGGTATGTACTATTGATACGAACTCCAGAAGAAACCATCGCATCCTATCAACGTTATTCACGCATTCAACGTGATAGACGCTAAACTAGGTGCGTAGAGATTGGACTGCATGTTCAGACCGTATCATCTCCTTGGTACTGGAGAACATCACAATCCACCATGTCATTACATTTCCTTATACTATTTAGATCTACTCTCTTTTGTAAGTTGCTCTTATCAAAATAAACTCTTTGTTGGTAGTCACAATCTAAAACGAAATCATTATCGCTTAGAATTGATTATCTACTTCCCAGACCTAAATCCTAAATAACTCACTCATTAAATAGGGCCCAATTGTTTGGGTCTAGATCCTATTTGTTTCTCTAGTCTCATTTGTGAAGAGCAAGTGGAAGTATACACCATGGAACAACGTAGATGATTTGGCAATGGTACAAAATAATGATATAGCAAAGATGATCGCTACAGAGCAGGAGATGAAGGATGCTCGAATTCCAATTGCTTGGAGAGATTACTGTGCGCATATTTTAATCAAGCTGAATAAATGCCGTAATGAAAACTTCTACCTACCCAACAAGTGTGTGGAATTGAGACATGCATATGAGAAGTGCCAATATGAAGAGTAAGTGTGGAGATGGATCCGTGAAATCTAGTTATAAGAGAAGACAAAAGCTCTATGAACAACAGGAGGCGGCAAAGGTGAAATAAATAGATATGGACTAAAGCAATTGAATAACACATATTTTGGTGATGATTGTTCGTGAACAAACAGGGAATGTCATGCCAACTAGTACATTAGCGACTGATGTCCAAACTGAGAGGAGTAGAGTACAGAAAATAATTCGAACGCCCATCGTATCGATCAATTCTCCTTCCAACCGCATTGCCAGGAGAAGAGACACACTGCCTCGAAAGGTGAGATTCAGTATCCGCTCTTCGTTAACATTTTTAAGAAAAGGTTTCTTTCTTCTCCATTGGAATATATCAAGCATTGTAGCCATAGAAGTATACCTGGAAAGGTAAAGAATAAATAGTAAGAGAAGACTCCATCGAAAGTCAATTCTAAGAGGATGATAAAGAAAAGACAGTACACCAATCAGAAAGAAGGTTCCATAATCTGCACACTGACCTAATAAATTAATAAGCGTTTTTAGAAAGAGACGACTACATGAAGGAGAATCAAAAGGAGGAGTAAGGTGGATATGTTTTTGTATTGAGAATGAATTGTGAGTAACGAGCCATGTAAATGCCACAAATACGGACTACAATGGATGGAGAGAAATGAAATCCATCAGACAACATATATGCCACAATCGGGACCAAAACACTCAAAGTTACTTCAGGCAGATTCAAATGAGAGTCACTAGAATGAAGAACCCGTAAGAGCAAGGAGGATACAAAACCGGTGATCAATCCTAGGAGAACCGTGAAAAGCGTGAACTGTAGACAGTAGAAAATTGTACTCCAAGATTCACTGAACTGCATTTCCACCACAGCTTTGAAGACGAGTACAGCAATAGCCTCACTTATGATGGCATCTCCCTCCATCAGTGTTGTTAGCTGTTCGCTACATGCTCTCGACTTGAAAAGTGCTAAGGAAAATGAAGAATCAGATGCCATCATTGGTGCGCAGAAGGCAAGAATCGACCAATGAGAAAAACCCGGCAATCCAAGAAATGGAGGAAGGATAGTTAGAAGATAAGAGAAGAGGAACATGAAAAGGATGTTTTCTCCAATAGAAATGAAAATAACCGATTGTGCATTTCGGATAAGTGTGGACAAGTTAATTTGAAAACTAGAATTGAGAAAGATGCGTACTGTTACCCATATCGAAACATTTGTAGAGGTAAGAGGAAAAACTCTAGTAAGTGAAAGTAATCACTATAAAAGAGCATGGATGGTTTCCAGTTCCCTTCAGGAAAGAAAGTACATAATACAGCTTGATAAATATAACCCGTACAGAGGAATAAAATGACACAAGGGAAGGACTTCCATCGTTTCTGAATGACCATTCTGCAAAGTGTAAAACGGTTTCAATAAACCTTACCCCAATATAAGACAGCAAATGAGTGAGAGTAGAGTAAACCAGACATTGAAGGAACTCTGTGTATCCTCTTGATAGTGCTCTGTGATATTCTGTACGATGTACTGGATTGATTCTTTCTTATTTGGGAGAACCGCAGACATTGAATAGAGAAAGAATGATCGTTGAACTTATTTTCCAAGAGACAGATACTCCTACGCTGGGAGATGAATTAACAAACACATCAGATAAGAAAGAAAAGATCCTACTTTGTCCCCAGAACTCGATGAACGGCATTGACCACATTTGAAGCCTGTGGAACAGCAAGTGCCTCCAGATTGAATGCATACGGCATGGGAACATCCACTCCAGTGATTCTCTCCAAAGGAGCATCCAGGTAATTGAATGCATCTGTCTCCATACACAAAGCAGCAATCTCTGCGCCAACACCCGACTGAGGCCATCCCTCCTCTACAGTCACAATATGGTTCGTTTTCTTGACACTTTCTACAATTGCTTGACGGTCCATAGGACGAATTGTTCGTAGATTAATCACTTCGGCACTCACTCCCTCCTTCTCTAATTCCTTGGCTGCTTCCAGACAACGGCCAACTCCACGTGAGAAAGAGACAAGGGTAACATCAGATCCTTCTCGTTCAATCTTTGCCTTTCCAATCTCGTAAATATACTCAGGGTTCAATACCTCTTCGCTCACAGGGAACGCTTCTCCATACATAAGCTCATGTTCCAAAAACACGACGGGATTATCGTCACGAATGGCTGCCTTCAGCATACACTTAGCATCTTCGCTGTTGTAGGGAGCAAGCACCTTCAGTCCAGGTACACTGGAATACCATGCAGCGAAACACTGTGAATGTTGGGCAGCTAGATGTTTACAAAAAGCAACTACATGTACCGACAGACGCCGCAACACCATTGGGTCCACGGAAAACAATAGGAACGTGGATCTTGCCTCCAGACATGTAATATGTTTTGGCAGCGGAATTTACAATCTGATCAATGGCCTGCATTGAAAAATTCCATGTCATAAACTCGATGATGGGACGAAGTCCTTTCTGAGCAGCGCCAATACCCAGTCCAGCAAATCCCATCTCTGTAATGGGTGTGTCAATCACTCTCTCTGGTCCATATTTCTTATAAAGGTCTTGGGACACTTTATACGCACCGCGGTATTTTCCAACTTCTTCTCCTAGTCATTAAATACCAAAGTCCGTTTCCTTACCCATAAGAAATACTTTGGGGTCTCTTGCCATCTCTTCGTCCATTGCCAGATTGAGAGCATCTCTCACCGTCATCTATCAATTATACACATTTGCACACTGCTACGAGACCAGGGGCTGCTGTGGAAAGAGAACGGATCTAGAGATGAGAGAAGGGTCATAAAAAGAAGTACAAAAGTAGCTGCTGAAGACTGTGCAACTTTGCTAAGCATTCGATTGGGTTTCTTGCTAAAGGAGAATGAGAGGACAAGTGAAGAGGAGTCTGGAATCGCGGTTCTGGATAGTTGTGGGCGGATGGAGACAAATGAAGATATGAATGTTCAGATTGCATCAACATTGAAAGTCTTGTCGCAGTCAGGCAAAGATAAAAATGTTCAAGTGCGTGGATTACGATTCTTGTTCGATTCGTGTAACGATGGTTTTGGTTGTCGATCTCTAATAATAACTAGAACTAGATGACAAATTACTTGCTTCACTTCCGATAGTAGAAACAATATCACAGTCGATTCACGATAATAGCACAGTAAAAGCTGTAGTCACTCTTGGATGTCATTGTCTGATTGCTTATTCTCGATTTCGTAGGAGTATTCAAGGATGGTGATGCGTAGCTTCATGTCAACAGTGTTTCCTCTCTCAAGGACTCATAGAATACCTCTGTGGCCAGATTTCTCGTTTAGCTAGTGAGTCGGTGTTGGCCATTGAACTTGCTGTTTTGTCTACCTATGGATCTTCAGGTATGGGAAGAAGAGAATAACAATGTTTAGGATGTGTAATTCCTGATCCTCAATTGGACCTTGTTCTCCAGACTATTCTAAAGATTGAGAAGCGATGGCTATCCAATGTAAATGTGATTCAACACATTATTTCCAATTATAGTGTCCTTGCTGAACACGGTTCTGTTTGGTGGCTGCTTTAATATTAGACAATCTTCACGAACGACTGCTAACCTCTTTAATCCTTCGCTCGATAACAAAGTTCGTTCAAATGTATTCTGACAACGAATTTATTCAGTTTGGACTGGTGATGGTTTGCGATGGTTTGTCCAAATCAGGTATACTTTTTTTTGTTTTTTAATCTAGTTTCTGGACGACAGTTCCTCTGTCAAAATCATTTCTGTCTTTTAGTTCTACCAGTAGTGTGCCGTTTCCCAACAAATCAAGGTTTATCTTCGTGTTGTATTCGTGTTGTATTCGAGTTGAATCGCGATGTGATGAGCCACTCGGAAGTGCTTCAGAATGGTGGTGTAGCTTTGGTGGTTAAGGTGTTGAATCTGGTTCAAATGAACCCGAAGCTTGTCGAAGAAGCTCTTTTGTGCATTCGATCGATTTGTTCTTCTGAGAGAGAATCTCTTCCAGAGGTATATTCTCGAAATGTAATTGGATGTGTTTTGATGAGTATTTTATCGCATCCATCAAAAGATGACATTTGTGCTCATGGAATACGGTCAATGGAGTGGATCGCAGCATCTGGAGGTGTAGAAGCTGCTAAGGTGTTGGTTGATGAAGGTGTATTTGATGTGGCTGCAGATGTGATTCAGCAACACACTGATGCCGACATCATTCGCTATTTGTGTTCTCTCCTAACCAAAGTCATTCGTAACTGTAGGCTTTTGGATACTATTTAAGTCTTAGCGAAGGAGGATCGTTGTTTAAAGGAATTACAGAAATCAGGTCTTTTTCAGTCTTTATATGGAGCAATGAGGAACCAATCAAAGAATGCATCATTGATAGGTTCGTATAGTTTGGTTGTAGCTGTGTTGGCTTCAAAGAGTATATCTGAGATGTCTGGCTCAGTCGTAGAGTCATTTTGCAAAGTCTTGATTGAGATGGATTACTGTACAGTTGTTATTCAGCTACTGAATACAGTTGTGGTTGATTCGACCGTACAGTTGCTCACGGGAATTCTGTGGAAAGTATCACTTGATGAATCCTCTCGAGTTCATGTCACAGAGGGAGTGGATGCGATTGTCCATAGCCTGCAAACCTATCCGACACATGCGGGAATTCAAAGGAATTGTCTGGGAGTGTTGTTCAATCTGTCTCTCTCAGGTAAATAGTATGAAGTGATAGTGAGGCTGTAGAAACTCGTATCTGTTCCCTATTATATAGTCGATTGACTCTTCCGTTTATTCTTGACTCAATTGATTTATTCAAATCAGATTCTCAAGTTTCTCTCCAAGGCGTTTCTTTATTAAACAGTGTATTGAAAGGTATGGATTGGAAGAATGACTGAAGACGAGATGAGAACTGTTTGCATTTTCTCCTAACTCACCAAGTTGTGGAGCTGATTGTGTCTGTAATTCAGAGTAATGAACAATCAGTTGCTGTCCTCCATACCTCTCTGGCTCTGTTGGACATGATAACTTTGTCTCGTACTTGTGCGGGAGAGGATTGATGTCTAGGAGATGGACTAGCTCAGCTGACACAGATACATAATATACTGGAGTACTTTCACCATTTGTTATCCTTATATGAACCATCGAGTACTGTGGGACAACTTGTTCAGTCGCTCTGTTCCAAGATGGTAGGTGAGGGAGTTAATGTTGTGTAATAATGGGTGTAAATGGCATTTATTGGGTATCCTTTGGTGTTTTATTATGACTTTGTTGGTGTTCGCAATCTTATCATTGTTTGTTCCAACTACGATTCATAAGCATGTCATCACGTCAGGAGAATATTTATAATCGGTTTAATATGTTGGATGAGTTATGGGAAAAGAAAGATGAGGAAAAGATGGAGATAAAGAAGAAGACAGAAAAGAAGGCAAAGTCCTTGTTTTGATATTGCTTTAATATGTAGAGATACAAAGAAAAAGGTGGAGAGTAGTGATTTGAAGAATGCTGCATTTTGTGCACCCCGTGTACAGAAGAAGAAGAATTCACGACCTATCCGAGGCCAGAAACGAGGTAAGGGAGAGTAGAGAGGGGTTGAAGATTAGTACTGAATTGTGATTGTATTGTTGTATTTAGGTTCCAAAAGGAGGTAACAATGACAGCAACAGTAGTGTATGTGTAGTTCCCAAAGATGTTGCTGATACTGCTTCTTCGAAAGAAGTGCTTATAGAACAAATTGCAACTAATAAGAGTGAAAACAAATACCAGAAGCCTGAGTCCACAGCCCAACCAACACTACAGTCTCCTACTATCAAGGAGACGCCCGCTGTGGAGGAAGTTGAAGAACAAGAGCCAACAATGGTTCAGTTGAGACAAGATGTCTATGAGATGGTACTAGTTTTTTCCCGATGTTATGTCCAGCTTATTGAAAAACTGCAGTCAATGACAACAGATATTAGTGATTTACAACGGGAGTTGAAAGAGAGAGACGAAGTAATTGAGGACTACACAAAGATGTTAGCCACTCTACAGAAAGAGAATGCAATGCTTCGTCGAAAGTGCAATATGTAGACTGTTTTGGGTATCATTGTTTTCTTACAAATGAAGCGATCTTTTAATCCACTTATGTTATTGGTATTAGCAGGTATTATCTATACCATTTGCTGTATCATTCGGACACATGGCACCCGAGACTATCGAGTATCGAGATCTTTTGATAGTAATGAAGAATAGGCGGAATTGGAAGAACTAAAACGGTTGTATAAAGAAGAAGTAGTGATTGTTGAAAAGTGTTGATATAGATGTTAAAGGAGAATGCTGCACAACTTGGAAACGGGTTCTTAGGATGAATATATAATGTGTTATACTTGTGTATGTGATTTTCTTGTTTGGTTAACTAACTGGATTAATAGAGTAGTAGGAATCTATTGTAAGCAGTTACACGATTCTTATAGCTTCATTTTCATGTTGACAGAAGTTCCTCAACGGATCCTTCGAATGTATTTAATATATTGACTGCTGGTATTTTGATTAGTATAAATAAACTTTCGGTGAAGCGCAATTCCAACAAGGAGGATTTGCCGAAGCAGGAAAGTCCCTAAAATGTGGGACTTGATATCTTGAAACAGAACTTGAATTAGGAGAAAGGGTTTATGTTATGATAGTCAAAGGGTGGCAAGAAAATGAGAAAATGTCGGTGGAAGTTATGGTATTACAAAAATTCGAAAGAGTGCATTTGAACGGAAGGATGGATTGACATCTATGAAGAAAAGTCTCCTATCACTTCAACAGTAAAATTGAAATTTGGAAACGGATGGATTATTGAAGGAGTTGGAAGTTGATAATCCTGGTTCCAGAATGAACGAGTGCTTATGAGTTACAAGGGGTTAATTCTTTGCGAACATTGACTGGTGAAAGTAAGTGAGAAACTAGAAATAAAGTGGAGTATGATGGATGAGGAACAAAGATGGATGCATCTAACAAAGAAATTGATATGCACAAAGCAGGAACAGTAGACACTATAGGAGAGGGAACATTAGGAGCAGAAACTGTAGAAGTTACCGAAAACGATACTAGGGGAGACGATACCACCTCAAATTTATTATCCTAGTATTACTAAGGATGAATGGAGCAACTCGAAATGGGATAGTATACCTTACAATATGCTCTTCAAGATGAAGGAGATGCAGAGGAAGTAATTGATATTTTAGAAGAAAGAATTCTGCAGTTGAAAAAGTGTGTAACAGAGTTATCATTCGTACGGGATAAACTATGTATAGATGTTAAAGAGTTGATAAGAGATAATGAGGATCTTGATTACTGCTTAGCAGAAGCACAAATAGCTAAAAACACCACATACACGGAGATCATGTTTGTTCTATCAATTCCTATGGAATGGATCTTCAACCTGCCAATGTAATCAAGTTGTCCCCTTGAACTCATAGAGTAGTCAACAGAACTCAATACGAAGGAAAAGCGAGATCGTTCTGAATTGAGCAAGTTGACTGAATTAAGGTTGAAGAAGAAGATTGAAATGGTATCGAGAATGATTTGATGAAGATCATAGGAGCTGGAGAAGGAACAACAACAGCAGTTGCTACGAGAGTTATCTAGAGGGTACTATGAATAGGAGAAACTGAACTGTAGAGTTTCCAGAGCAGATCCATTACCACAGGAAAAGGTGGATTTGAAGAAATTGGATGAAGAAGATCACGTATGGAAGGAAGGATACAATGATTCATAGCCAGAGAGGAAGATTCCTGACATTCCTGAGAATAAGCGTGTTCGTGATTTTCTCAAATCGATGCCTCTGACGGGTCATGGTGCTGCCTTTGGGAAAGAGATCCGTGTTGTTCAGTGTTATCGTTGCAAAGTATGGGTAGCTGGAGTATTAGAAAGTAGTGTTATGGTCACCGAGCGGGAGATCCTGAATGTAAATACACAGCAACAGGAGATCTTGGTCAGGAGTTACAGCGACGAGTTCGTGAGGATCCAATGACATTTTTTCGTAAAATTGATGAGGAGAAGCCAAGAGAAAGCAGGAAGTGGAAGTTGTGGAATGAGGTGAGAGGTAGAGTACAACGACTGAAAGTTCTGCTAGAAGAAGCGAAGCAAGAGCAGCGACACAGAAGATCCCATCATTCTACATCCAGAGAATCCCACAACCATTCCAGTTCTTCCCATCATCATTCTCATCATCACTACCATACTTCTCATTGACTTTTATTTCCCCTCTTTGTACTCTATTGAATATGTTGTTTCTTTATGAAACTTGTTTGCACACTGATGTGATAACCGCGGTTTTCCTATACTGCTTTTTCTCCAGTAGACACTAGTTCCTAGGGTTGTTTTAAGCGTATACGAAATGGTAGGGCCGATTCCGAATACATCAACAGATTCTGGAGTATTACTGTCGATCGATGGTTTTTACATTGTCCCGATGAAATTTTATAATACATTTGGATGCCGAGAGATTTACTGCAAAGAAGATGTGTAAGAGTAGAGGAAACATACGAGTTGTAGAACTTCTTCTGGAACCAAGACTGATCGATTGTTTCTGATCAATGTGAACAATCTGACGGAGGATGGAATAAAAGTATGAGTATGTGGAATTGATTTACGCTTAGGAAATGTTTGGTGGGTTCGGTGAAATTGCATCGATTGAGTAGAATATGCTGATGGGATTGATATATAGGTTTGGCCGATTGGCCAAGGGAGGAACACGAGTGGCTTATCTCAAGTATGTAGACCGTAAGTCGTTGCACTCTCTTCTCAAAGTTCTTCGCAAAGACCCTTCATCTATCCCTTCCCCACGTGATTCGCGTGATCCTTCCGTTCGCAGTCCTCTGCTAGAGGGCCACTTGAATTCCTGCCATAATATTTACAAGACTTCTCCTCTGGAATTACGGAAGACAGCAGAGGCTGCGTTGGTGAAGTTCAATGAAGAATTGGATGTAAGAAAAGAATGTACAAGTCATGAATAGGGAATACATAATGAAACCGACGAAGATGGATGGACAATTATACGTCGTAGAACAAGGATGGAAGATGAGGAACTGTTGACAGCAATGCAGTTACGTGAGAAGAAGCGACGTGAGAAGGAAATGAAGAAAGACTTTTATAAGTTTGAGTAGAATGGATTTGTGAGTGTAGATTCCAAGGACGAGAGAACAAGAGGAACCAGTTGAAAGAGTTGAGAGAACAGTTTGAAAGGGATAAAGCAAAGATTGCAAAGATGAAAAGCAATCGGAAGTTCAATCCTGTATGAATGTCCTTTAATCAGTTTCTTGTTTGTTGAGAAATGAAGGAGAAGATTAAAATTCGTTACAATTATCTCTTTCATTTCATAGAAGGTGACAAACGAAAACTGTTCAAGAAGTTGATTACAGAAACTGTATTTAACCTTGTAGAGCAATAAATCACCGTCAGCAGGAAATGAAATTGGAAAAGCTGAAGGAAGAGAGTGGGAAGATAGGGTTGTTCTGTAATCGGTAGGATCGTCCCATGAAAAGGAATCTCAAATGGAAAATCAAAAGGCGACCTTGGAGGAATGTAAAGAAGAGGAGACGATCATTCGGGCAGAGATTGAACGTTTAAGGAGTCAGCGGGCTTCTCTTCGAGATTTGATTCAATATATAGATGTTATTGTGAATAATAGAGAGTAATTGATAGACAGTTCAGCCATGATAGTGTATGGTGAAAAGTAGTTGCATGAATAGCACATCAGATGTGACGAACTAACCGTTGCATGTGATAAACAAGCAGTTTCATATGGTGAACAAACCATTATATGTGATACAGTTTTTGTTATTACAACTACTTCGTTTCAAACATTCTCCGTAACCGTAGCTCCTTTATAGATACATTCTTCTCTTCAGGGCGATCATTAAATAACCATTCACTATCATCATTCAAAGGTCCATCTCCAATCAAAACAATAAGATTCTTCTCCATCATATATCTCACACACTGAACTACTAAACTCTTTTGGTTATCAAAGGTAGATTTATAGAGTAGTTCATTGTTCATTATCATACGAATGGTCACATGAGGTGCTCCTCTATAATATGTATATACAGATAATGCCATCTTATTCAGAGGACTGTTTTCACTGAGCGACTGTGAGATGGGATCTAGTAATGACGGATGCCTCTCACCTGGTACCTGGAATATCGAGATTATGATTGAAAGCATAAGAAGCAGAAACAGTACCCAGATAATTGATTCGATGCACAGCTCTCTGAGCAATTTTAGAGAAATATATATAATTGATGAGAGCTACACTATTTAGTGTTGATGGAATGAATTTATTATTCTAGCAATTATCCTTCTTAATAATTCTTACTGTTTTCATACTCTCTCCTCCCCATATCGCTGGAGTCGCTAATTTGACTTTTAATAATCCTTCTTTCTCCTCATCATTTTTAATCTCCTAAGTTTAATTCATCTCTTCTTTCCTACTTCATTTTCATCACAAATACATTGTCGTTTATTCCAGACATCATACTCACAGAACCATTCTTCAGGTAACTGTGATCGATCAATATAAGCCGGATAACGACGCATTCTACCACAGCGCTGACACTGAATTAGTTCTCCTTTGGTGGAAGCCAGAGTAGGATCAGATGCAATGATGTGTTGTCTATGAGTGAAAGGCAAGAATGAACTAAACAGTCGTTTCCCTCCTCGCCCTCCTCGATTGATACTTGTTCCACGACCCCGACCACGTCCCCTTCCTCGTAAGAAATGCGAACCACGACCTGAAGATACCGCAATTCCTTTCAGTTTCTGGTGATGAAAATGATAAAGAATGAAAATACATCAAATTGTTCTTGAAGTGCTTTGTGCATGTAATCACTAGAACTATCTAAGAGTAAGTAAGAGTCTCCAATTCCACTTTGATAATGATTTGGACATCTAAAGATTAGAAGGAAAAGAGTAAGTGAACATGACGAATCGGTTTGATATGGAGATGCTGTTGATGGGAAGACAACCTCGATGATAAAGAGCTCCGCAATGGATGCATCGAACAAGCTGACTTCGACATTTCTTGTCACATTCACTACACTTGACAGTCTAGTGATGAAAGATGCCAACAGCCACGACTTTTGGGGTGAAAACTTCCCTTTTCTTGTGAGGAACCACCGTATCCAGGAGAATGAGTTGGTTAAATGCAGATCCTGGGTACTCATGACGTTCTGTACATTCTTCTCGTGCAAATTTAAGGATTTTCGAGTACTTCTACAGTGTAAATGATAAGATCGTAATTCTGACTTCAATCTCTTTCTTCGAACAAAGAGAACACTTCCAGCCTCTTGTCTTCTTCCCCTTCTCTTTGATACAAGTACTATGGAATACTCGCATGCATATTCCTTTAGATGAGTATAAGATTAAATTCTAACCTTTGCATCGGATATCGCACATTGGTCGAAAGCAAATCATGCAGAGAGCCGAGGGCTATAAGGTGATGTTGAAAAGGAGTCAACTACAGGAATCGAATCAGGACGTTTGGATACTCCTTTCTTCTCTTCTGTTGATTCCTTGTTTTCCATAAGAATTAGTGAGGGTCGTGAAAATGCGCCATATGGCGTAAAGGGGTGAACAAACACAATGTTAGAGTGAAATTCTCCAATAGCTGAGCATGAATTCAGATTCATATCCGTTAACAAACAACACTTCACGAGGCTAGCCACTAAAAACAGTTTTACATCAATTCGACCACCGATCGATAACTCTAAACATGGTTCTCCATCTTGAGACATATTCAAATGCTCTTATAACAGCATCATACAACTGGTCGGGTGGAGGGAATACAAGCGCATCAATAAACTTCCTTCGATACTGGTAGAATGATCCATAGTCGTAATACTTTGCAGCAGAAGCATATCGCGATTGATGAGGATAATCAGGAACAGCGATGTAGAGAACATTTTCAAGACCGCAAATGGTTTCGAAAGTGAGCTCATAAAAGTACGGAGGAAAACACTCAACAACTGCAGTGTGAGGTCGCATGAACATAACATTGGTAAGAGCAGCTCCATGTGCAGCAACAACTACATCGGCTCTGGAAAAGAGCAATACCTGTTTCTGCAGGCCATATCCACCAAGATCCGAATGGGTTACTGTTGCATTGAATTGGAGCGCAATTCTTCGAACAAGTTGAAGAATCTGATTCCGACTTTTCCATGCGCGCGATCCAGAACGATGAAGAACAAGAGCAGAGAGAGAGGATGGTGGAGAGACATGAAATTGATGATAAGCAAGTGCTCGTACCGTATCGGCAGAACGAAATCCCCCTAACAGACCCCCATTCTGTAAGTAGTTTAGTCGATCGAGAAAGAGAAGATGCCGGTAACAAGTGATCTGATGTGGAGCCAAGGCCACTTTGAGACCAGGAATGAGAGATTTTATGAGATCTAGATACTCTTTGGACCACTGTAATTCGGATGTGATTTTGAATTGAGGAAGAAGAAGTGTGTTTATCTATAAATGAGAAGGAAAAAACATCGAAACAGGAGGGTATTGAGAAGGATAGTAGAGAAGAAGAATAAGTTGATTGATGCTTTCAGCAAAGTGATAGATGTGACGCGGAGTGAAGGCCTGACTAACGGCAACTGACTCTTCGACCCATGATGAGTCTGCTGGAGGAGAACTCTGAATATGCTTAAAATGCCATCCAAATTGAAAACCTAAGGATAAGAGAATAGGAAAAGATAAACTTGATTTAGGGAATTGGATGGGCCTTTTCGAATAGAAAGAATAGACCGAAGTGGCTGGATTGTAACAGACATTGGATGCATAGAGCCAGGGAGCACGCATATGAGGAACACCACCAAGAGTAAAATGTGAGCAATTTGGTTGAAACATAATTGATGAATTAAGTTGCTGTTGGAAATGATGAATTGAAAGGATGAGAGGAGTGATATTATATAGAGGAGGAGAGTACAGAGCATCTGGTTTAAGAGTGGAAGAAAAGATTACACGAATAGAAGATGAGATATTGATAGGTGGTGAAACAGCACTCACATAAGAAGATAGAGAGGTAGCTTTAGTATCATTAATAGTGAGCATATCAGTGGAAGGAATGAAAGGGTTGAAAAACCCTACCTTGCTACTGTTCTCTATGTTGTTACTAAGTACCACTCTGATATCATCTATTACTCCTCCTACACCTACTGTATTGTGAAGACTATCCATTCCTTTCACATTCCTTACCAGATCCACATACAGAATCTTACTGCCATCCACTAACATATCATCACTATCACCAACTGTATCGTTTAGATCCATTACACCCACTACTGAATTCATTCCCACTCCATTTTCCCAACTACTTTCATTTCCATTCAGCACAACTGGAAGATTAATATAAATTCCAATTTGATCCATTGTTCCCCTTAATACCCAGAAACACCTCGTCATTACCATAAAACATGCAATAAGCCATATAATGACCATTACTACCATTTCACATACGATACCATTCGAATAAAAGAAGAAATAACGATCAGATTGAAATTCCTAAAAGAAAGGCGATTTTGTCTGGCCATCGTCATCTTTCAGAAAGTTCGAGTCTACATATCGATACTTTATTAATTGGTCGGCAGAAGATGTCACAAGTATATCAAGATTGGACACCCGCAGGATGGGATAAAAGAGGATCGAAGCCTACGGAGTCGAAGGAGAAACAGGTAAACATTGCTAGAAGATTAGGGACTACTGTTGTTACTTCTTCGAAGTGTATGTCTACTCTTAGGAAAGGATAACTCGTCTAGATGATGCTGGAAAGAACAAAAATGTTGCAAATGGTCCAGCACTATATGCGAGAAAGGTGGAGGAGGAAGATGAAGTGTTCACGCTTCCAAAAGTCGACCTTTCCTTTCGTCTTCGTCTCCAAAAGGCTCGCACTGCAAAACAAATGTCCCAAAAGGACTTAGCTGTTGTAGGAAGTTGATGGTTAGTGTGAATGCAGAGACTGAACGTAAAAGCATCTGTGATTCAAGAATATGAGTCTGGAAAAGTTGTTCCTAACCCCGCTCTTATTTCGAAGATGGAACGAATCCTAGGAACGAAGTTGAGAGAGAGTAAGAAGTGATGAATCGAGACAGAGCGACTTTCCTCCCATATTACATGTTGTGAAGAGTAGATTGTTATGAACAAACAAGACTATTCAAATTTACCCAGAATGTCGCAATCACAGAACAACGTATATTCCTCTTCGCCCATCTTTAAAGGAGTGCCTCCATACTCAGGAAGAAGCACACGATCACCAACTTTGCAGTTCATAGGAATCAGCTTTCCGTTATTATCGAGACGACCAGGTCCGCACGCCAAAACCTATAATGACAGGAATACTACACAACTACTTTTCCTTGATTGGGTTTAGCAACCGAAGTTTCAGGAAGGAGAATACCAGTAGCAGTCTAATCTTGTTACAACGAAAGAGAAGAGGTACCTGGGCCTTAGCAACCAATCGTTTTACAAGGACTCTGTCAGCAAGGGGAATGATCTTCTGCTAGAATGATAAGTATAATCCATTTCTTTCACCTACCATTGAATCAATAATGAGAAAGCACATAATTCTCCAAATGAAACGCCCATTCTAAAGAACACTCGAAGGACAGATTCTCAATTTTGCTTCTAGAAATGAATAGAAATAGATGAAAGAAACCAGGACGAAACAGGATACGGATAAGTAGAGAATGATCTGTATCATGCTGATATTCTGTATATAGATAGAACAAAGGGATTAGAATAGATAGGAAGAAATTGGGGAAGAGTTGCTGTGATTTGAAACGAAGTTGAAAAAAGGTATCGTTTTTGACACTGCTTAAGACAACACGATTTCCTCAGAAATGACAGAGTATTCAAGAGAACCATTTAATCCTTACAGTGTGAGGACGTATGGACGGAATCGAGAAGTGATCAAGACTGGTACAGGAGTAAACTTCAATTTGGATCGCAAATATTCGTATATCAAATGTATAGGTATTTGTAAACAAATTAAGTGACGTATAGGCGAAGGTAGTTATGGAGTCGTGATCTCTGTTACAAATAATGAGGACCACGTAAAATATGCAATAAAAAAGATACCGAATGTCCTACAAGATGTAGGGAACGGATTCCGGGTATATCGGGAGATTAAGATCATGAAGTACTGTCATCATCCTAATGTATTACGATTGATTGATGTGGAGGTGGATCCTCCGACACACGAATATGTGGATTTGTAGGTCTTGTTGTTGTGTTCGTTATGTAGATATATGACCATGGAACTGATGGAAACGGATCTAAGTCGTGTGATTTATAGCAGACAGGAATTAACTGATGACCATATTCAATTTTTCCTTTATCAGATGCTCTGTGGGTTGAAATACCTTCACTCTGCTAATATCATTCATCGTGATTTGAAACCATCTAATATTCTATTGAATTCTAACTGTGATCTGAAAGTGAGATTGAGTACTTGAATTGAGAATAGATTTGTGACTTCAATTTGGCACGCGACGAAAGTACAGGATTAACAGAGTACGTACAAACACGGTGGTATCGTGCTCCCGAGGTGATGTTATCTTCACAGCATTACTCAAAAGCTGTGGATTTGTGGAGTGTTGGTTGCATTCTGGGGGAGTTGTTGAATCGAAACGTGTTGTTTCGGGGAACAAATTATCTGAATCAGATCAAACTGTATTGCGACTTATTGGGTGTTCCAGATGAACACGATTTAGATTTCATTACGAATGTGAAGGGACAGAAGTATATCAAGGCATTGAATCAGATACCACGAGACTTCCGTGAAGTGTTTCCGAATGCGAATCCCTTGTGTTTGGACTTGTTGCATCGCTTGCTAACGATTAACCCTATGAAGCGAATCACTGTAGAGGAGGCTTTGGATCACCCTTATTTCGCTGATATTCGGGAAGTGGAGCTAGAGACGGTGTGTGAGAGTCCTTTTGAATTAGGAGTGAGTGATGATAAGATTACTAGAGAAGAGTTACGAGTAAGATGCATAGAAAATGAATAATCGATAGGAGTTGTTTTATCAAGTTGCAATGAATGCGAATTATGGTGTTTGTTAGGTATGAATACAGTGAGAGACATTTATATGATGAAAGATATAAACATAATGACATTTACATAGTGAGAGACACGCACGGAGTGACATCTAACATAGTGGATTTGTGGTATGGATTATAGTATGATAGACTGAGTGTAATGTCTCTGACTTCACTGCATGTATATACAAGGATGAGATCTGATCCATTATTATTATAGTGTCAACACCTAACGTATCTGGGAACAAAATCATTCAATTAGGAGTATTGAAGTAACGATCACCATAATCACCCAAACCCTATCATTGAACTCCTTCCACAACACTACAGGGACTATAAACTTTGCATCATTCAATCCCTCATCAACTGCACAAGTAACAATTCGAACGTCTGGATACTGGGAGAATACTCTCTCAATTCCTTGAGGAGCCGAGACAACATTAAGGAAAATGATACGACTTTCAGGGATGTCACGTTCTTTCAGAAGCTAGAGAGTAACAAGAGTGCATAAATTCAAACTCGAATCATTTCGCAAACACTTCCTCCGGTTGCAAGCATAGGATCACAGATGAAAACAAACTTATCTTCAATTCCTTTAGGAAGTTTACTGTAGTAGAACTACCTCTAAAGCACAACATTGAATATCAACACGAGCACATTTGTCTGGTGATGTTTCATCTCGTTGAATCAGAACCTTTCCAATAGGAGCTTCCGGATACAGATCAATAAACGCCTGAAGGAGAGCATCCCCTGAACGCATGATTGAAACTGCACAGAAGTTTGCAGGATATTGAACACCTTGGAAGGTTCCACAGGGTGTCGAAACAGTAATTTGAGTTTCTGGAAGGATACAAACTCCCTCTTCCACAAGAATTCTAGATCCTTCACATTTTGAAAAATAGTTGTACCTGTGAACCCTATCTGCATAAAAACGGAAAGTTGCAGTGTTTGTTGAAGTGCTGCGTAAGACGGTCATTAGCGCCTTGATACTCTTCATATAAAGGACATGTAATCTAGCATACTTTGTTTTGGAGGACAGTGAGGTTTGGGTAGGTCTGCATGGTGTCGATGGAAAACAAATTGCTCTTTTGTTAGTCATATATGTGATTCATGGAAGATATTACTGACCAATACTAACTTATACTTCTCCAGTAGGCTTGAGGCGACTTGTGATACCTATCCAACCCTATTCCTCTTCAGTTTTCACACTCCTATTGCAACCCCGTTCTTTCAAACAAACAATCTATTACTACAATAACGCGATACACTCATTCAATCCCATTACTTTCCGCAGCAACCCTTACTATCCTTCTTTGCAGCAGAAGGTACAACAGTAGGCTTAGCTCCTTTGTTTCCGGGCTGTACAGAGGCATTCTTCTGCATGATCTCACGAGCCATGGTCATGAAGGCAGTTTCAACGTTGGTCGAGTTCTTTGCAGAAGTCTCCACAAACTCAATTCCGAGACTATCAGCAAACTCCTTGGCAGTTTCATAGGAAACCACCTTCTTGGCGGTCAAATCAGCTTTGTTGCCCACCAAAAGCTTCACGACATTCTCATTTGCATAGCGATCAATCTCATGCAGCCATGTCTTCACATTGTTGAAAGAATCCTGATCTGTCACATCGTACACAATGATGATGCCATGAGCTCCGCGATAATAACTGGAAGTAATAGTTCTAAATCTCTCTTGACCAGCGGTATCCCACTAGATATAAGAACGAAAAAGGAAAAACGGACAATCTGTAACTTCACAGTCTTTCCATCCAGATCAACAGTGCGGATCTTCTATGAACTCATCCAAATAACAAAGCACTATACGAAATCGACACCAATGGTGGTAATGTAGCAATCTGAGTACTGGTCATCTGCAAAACGCAGCAACAAGCAGGATTTACCGACACCTGAATCTCCAATCAGTAGAAGCTTGAAAAGATAATCGCTACGACAAAGTTAGCACTCACGCCTTCTCACATCTTTACACACAACCTACTATTCCGAATTCATGACTGATAAAGAAAGAAGATTTGTCTATACTTGGTTAGAGAAATGGACGAAAAGTTGATGAACGGAATGAACAGGTGGCAACCCAAATTCTTTTGTACCACACAAGACAAATTAGATTCAATCCACAACTTACAGATTTCTTATTGTGTTGTGTTATCTCAAATCATCATCTTGCCCAAATCAATCCATCGTGTAATAATCAAAGACTGATTGGACTGAAAAATCGTTCCACGAATATTATTGGATAAATGGACGCCCGAACAACGACGGAATCTATTCATCATTAGTGATTATCCATCTTTATATAAGTATTGGATGGAATAACTTGATGAAAATCTATCGATAAGATGACATAACGTGATTGGAGAATAAATGATGTGTTGATGCATATTAGAGCTTTTTGTTCGAAATAGAAGGCTGATCTGTATATAGGAACAAAGGAAAAAGTATCAGGGAGAATAACGGAAAGAAGTGACCATTGTGTTTAGTTCCTTAATTTGTATCGGAATGTACTTAAAACGATGGTGAAGTACAGCAGACATCTTTCTAATCTTCACCTTGTTTAATCTCTTCTCAAATTGAGTCCTCTTCCACTTCTTTCCTTGATTCTTATGTAACATCTGTTCTGGAACACATCTGCACAACGGCTAGCGATTGGGATAATTCCTCGTATATTTCCGTATTCCTGCTATTAGTAACCATTTGTTCTTGACTAACCACAATATCCTGCAATTTCTGTAGGAAATGAATATACCAAGGAATGAAACAGTATGAAATGAATGGAATAGAAGCAGACGAAGATTGACAAGTTCTCCTTGTCTATAACATGAAACGAAGGATATAAGCAAGTAGCAATGAGAGCATTGGAAATAAGGTAAATCCTAAAAGGTTAGGTTGTGCCTAAAAGTGAAGTGCTTTATGGCAACAAAGAGACAGCAATCCAACTGCAAAAGATACTAAGAAACTAATTACCTATGCTCGATACCGTTCTAAGCTTTCAGTGTTTTTGAAAGAGACGGACCCAAGTGTTCTTTACATCGTCTCGATGGCGGTTATTGAGTTGGCGGCCAATTTCTGCGTATTTCATTCCTTGATCACGCAGTTCTTTTAACTTCTCCACTTCCCATGCTTCCCACCTATATTTAGAGTCCCACAATCTAGCTTACGGTTCATGGTTACACTGTAAACGACGAATATGTTGGTAGATCTGTATATAAGTGTACTGCGGCATGAGTTTGCGGATCTCTTTCTCTGATTTGTTTTGATTCAGATACTGTTGAAGAGCCTCTGTACTTGCCTTCGTCCATCGAACCTTCTTGCCATTCATGCTAATATCATTCCTCCACTTGTTCACACACTGACTAATAGAACGAGTCCCCACATCTATTCATCATCACATGACTGCTTCCTCACATGCAGCAATGTCACTCCAATGATCACGCGTTCCATACTTCTTAACGGCCCATTGTAAATCTGTACACTCCTTCAAACTCCACTTGGCTGAACGAGGAACTTGGCAATCCTCATCTTCATAATGAAAGCCTAGAATGAACCAAGCTAAGCAAACTAACTTTTCGAAGAGGAAGACGAACTATTACTTTCGTACTCCTCAGAGGAATTGGATGGAGGGAGTTCCACATACTCATCATCATCCCCAGTTGACACTCGAGGAAGAGTTTTGGTCCGACTGGAATCAGTTTGAGATAATGAGATTGGTGACAAAATTTCTGCTGAAGTGTTTAAGTGGGATGTTGATGATGCTCCAACCTGGTCTCTTGAACTTTCGTCACAATAGATTGCATTTGAATGGTTATGCTGATGGAAATACATCTAGACAATTAGAATACTTAAACAAATACGACAGGATATTGGTCCGAGGGTAAAACTAGTTGATTCGAATACAAACTAGTTAAAAGTGATGATTGGGAGTCATTTAATGCATGTTCAAACATATAAGAGTCAAAATCTTGAATGAGGAGACTTCGTTCTCCTAGTTCTTCCGTCACACCGAGACCATTATCGTAGGTAGAGTCAAAGAGTTTTAGGTTATTTGATGGCAGATAACCACTTGATGGTACTGCCGCATGACTATAATCTGCAGAATCCAATGGTGGTAAGCTAATAGTCCCTCTTGAATATCCACTGTCGTGAATTATGTTAGGATCTGTAATCTTACTGTCTGCAAAATCAAAGACCTACATGGTTGCAACGGGCTATTTTCGGGACTCTGAGAGTTCATACAATCGATCAAGAAATAATATGAACTCTTTCTGCAGACTCTCTACCGGGAAAGAGCAGAAATTTCTGGGAAGGAGTTTCATTATTCGAAAGAAAACGGTTCATTTGATGTTTTTCCCGCTCAATTAGAATTGGCAGTCACATGGTTTTGAAGGATTTTTAGGTTCTTCACTACGAAAGAGAACTAATAATGCCTCCGAAACCGTACTTCTTCTTCGAAGTTAGAAAGTGAATGAGGATGAGATAAGAATACTGTGGAGGTAACAAAGTAAGTATTATATATTCTGAATTCCGTTTGGTTATATTACTGACAATCAAACGGAGAGTTTTCTTATCGCACATTTTTTATGTAAATATGGAGATGAGCGGACTATGACTGTTTTAGGTGATAGTGCATCTTTATTTGGGGTTTCGTTCTTGCAATCATCTAGAATAGAAGGAGATAAAGGTATTAAATGGTAGCATAATAAAGATGTTTTGGACATGTCCGTAGTCCATGCTCTTTTAAGGGTTGTATACTTCACTTGAAGGTTTTTAGTGGAGAAGACGGGGATAAACTGTTTTAGGTGATACTAAAATGTTCTGTAACTCTGAGTGAATAGGGAATAAAAGATGATGTTACAATTTGAGAAGCCTTTTATAATGCAAACGATAAGGAGTTTCATCAAACTTGTGACTCTGCAAGAAGACATTAACCATATGTAATATTTATTTAATAATTAATCTTAAAATGCAAACTGTCATTTTGAACAATGGAGTTGTCATGCCCACATTGGGACTTGGGTAAAGAATTAGTTTTGTTCTCATTTGTAGAACGTACCTCTCCAGAGACAATTCATGTGCTTTGGCTGTGGAAAGAGCTATTAAAGATGGATATCGCCTAGTTGACACTGCCGCAGCATATGGAAATCATAAACAAGTTGGAAGTGCTGTTCAGAAGTGTATTCAAGAAGGAGTAGTGAAGAGAAGTGATTTGTTTATCTGTACTAAACTTTGGATCTGCGATTGGCACAAGGAAGATGTTCCACGTATAGTAGACCGGATTTTGGAGGAGTTGCAAATGGATTATGTCGATCTGCTTCTGATTCATCAGAGTGTTTTATTTAATCTCCCTCCTGAGGAGGATAAGAAGCGTAAAGAGGGTCTTCCATATAATTCGATTCCAGAGGATGATCCCAAATATCGACTTGGTTACAATGTTGATAATTTGAAGGAATTATGGAGTGCAATGGAAGATGTATGCAGAAAGGTACGATTATGGGATTAAGATGATGTTTAGGGGAAGGTTCGCTCAATTGGTGTGTCCAATTTCTCAGGCAAGCGAATTCGTGATTTGATGGAGTTTGCTCAGATCAAGCCAGTTGTAAATCAGGTCGAATTGCATCCGTATTTGCAACAGTGGGAAGTGAAGGAAGTGTGTGATAGATTTGGTATCTATATGATGGCTTATTATCCACTGGGAGGTCAACTTGGAACAAGATGTCTTGATACTTATAATCTTATGGAGGACCCGGCTATTGTGAAGATTGCTAGGACTCACTCCAAGACTTGTGCTCAAGTATTGATTAGATGGGCTATCCAGCGAGGAACTATCTGTATCCCAAAGTCAGTTACTCCTAGTCGAATTGATGAGAACTTTGCTGTGTTTGATTTCTCACTTTCGGAGGAGGAGATGGCAGAGATTCGAGCTATTGATAAGAAGACAAGATTTGTGAGATATGATTTCTTCTTGACGAGTCCACAGACATGGAGAGACCTGTGGGATGGAGAGTATGTAGATTAACCTGTTTGTTTGGAGTTAAGTGTGGATTGTTGAATTTGCAGAAAGTGAACTTGAGTCATCTATTGGCTTACGAGGGAGAATACGACTTATGGGTTTGAGTAACTGTCACATAGAGTTGAAACAGTTCGATGATATCTTGATACATAAGTGGAATGGTTAGTATAGTTGAGGAAGTATATGTTGATTCAATTATTCATTGATTGGGATAATTATGATGGTGTAATGAGTATATATTTGACAACGAACAGACACAATATAGATATATATGTAACTATCAACCTTATATAATTACCTGTAGATATTCACTACTTTCCTGAATGAATTGATCAAGAGCATCAGGATCTAATCACATATACTAATTCAATACTACCTATGCAATGCAGTTCTTTGACTTTTCCAAATGATTCTTCTATACGAATTCCATAGGGATTAGTTTAGGAATATCTCTATCAGCAACAATCATCAATCATATTCTCAACTTTTACTATTCCAGTGCTATTGAAATTAATACCAACTCCTTTTAGTTGAGACTGAGAAGGGAGATCTATTGATTCTTCTCATTATCATAACTACTCTTCACCTCCTTTTTTCTTTCAATAATAATCAAAATAAGCTGAAACTTGAAGAGATGAAAGACTAGTGCATAGGGAACAATATGGGAGAACAAGGTTCTTATCTTTCATATGTGACAATTCCTGGTTGATGATAGGTTAAGTAGTCCAAATATAGATATCAGTGAATAGAGAGTAAATTGGCATAATAGAATGGAGTTATGAGTAATATAGTTCAGCAAAGTAGTAAAGAGAATATAGCATATTCTACAAGCGATATACTCGTTTGACATGCTCTTTGCATATTAATAGTACTTTGTCTAGACATTTGTTACTTGTATACAAAATTATCAACACATAATTCTTCGAAGGCATGTTTTCAGGTTGCTGAAGTGAGCAATAGAATATGTGGTGATCGAGATAATAGAAAATACGTTACCGCAAAGTACTGTGGTTTGGTTACCCTTGGATTACTGCGCAGTAATTGTGTAAAAGACATCAGTATATAAGAATAGAGAGAAATGCGAAAAGGTGGAAGAAATGGAGTAATAAATGGAGTACAATGAGAATGAGCATGTGACATGGTTATCATCTTGAATACAAGAGTCTGAATGGAGAGTATGAGAGAATATGATGTTTGAAAAGAAAAACACAATTAAAGTGCCTGTGAACTTAATAGTGTTTGTCTCAACAACTGTATTTCGAGAAGTGAAATGATGTTTATTGACATTCGATCATCATAAACAAGTCCATAAACGAGAATATGAGAGTGAGGATTTGTGTATGTGAATGATCTCCTTCAGAATGACATACTGAAGTCTCTTTCTTTTATAAAATAATAATATATCATGGAAAGATATTACTGTATGAATGGAATGAAAGATAAGAAGAGAATAGAGGAAAACGAGAATCAAGTGTTATTTCACTTATCTAAGTGGAGGTCTATGATGAAACAAAAAACACTACTATGGTGGAAGTAACCATTTC
>JANPWN010000095.1:0-43797 GCA_027406425.1 Blastocystis sp. subtype 8
ACTCACTTGAAGAGACTTCGAACCATTCTGAGTACAAACCATCTCCACAATACGACCTCGAAACACTCCGAACTCATTCAGTTTCTTCAATTCCGATGAATCTATCCCTTATTCTCCCTTCTCTCTCCTACCAAAAAAACCACTGATTGGACTGGATGATTCTTGTGGAGAAGACTTCGTCAGACCCGACTCAGACTTCAATACAACTTCGCTTTGTAAGGAAGGACTAGTAAATGATTGTAATAAAGTGGATCGATTAGTAGGATAAGTTACAGATCCTTTTATGAGGGGCTGGAGACTGGGTGAACGAATTGGAGTTACAGAAGAAAGAGAGAATACATTGTCTTCTGTAAGAGGATTCAACTGAGAGAGAGAACTGACACTATTTCGACGCAGTGAAGGAGGATGCAACGAATCAACTATATCTCAATCCTCTCACTATCAAGGACAAGTCTCGGCCTTCGGAGCAACGGAACTGGTTAATGACCCGCGACTCAAATAACTCCCAATACCACTCGACATCCCATATTCGAAGGACTCTGGGAGGCTGATATCAACTTCACTAAGACTGCGTCCTGTACGAATGGAGCTGAGAGCAGGCATTAGAGAAATATCATCTGTCCCATCGGGAAGATCCATTAAAGAATAAGGTGTCAAATGAGATGAGAGGAGAGTATCGTGAGTTCCTACTCCATGAGAGAGAGATAATGGATCGTGAAGATCCGACGACAACGGATCAGCGGCTAAAGAACGAGAAAACAAAGGTTCTGAGAATGAGACAGAGACAAGACAAATACCCGTAGAGGACTCGTACGGATCAATATCGTAAGGTACATTAGACGAGATTCCATCATCAGGTGGAGTAAGAGAAGAACCTAAAGGGAGAACACCTGATGTTGATGCTCTTCGTCGAGAAGAATAAACCTAGATGATAACAAGATTTCAAATGTACAGAAGATGAGAAAGGCACATACGGAGGGTTCAACGGTGAAGAAAAGACATCTCCAGGCTGATTGGCATTGTTGGCGAGAAACTCTTCTGCTCCAATATCCAAAGAAAAACGGTGAGTACCATGAGATGGTCGTTGTCCAAAAGTAGAGGACTGAGACAGGGAGGAGTACTCACCACCAGTACTAGAAGTCATATTAACGGACGAGCAATACCCTGAATATATTGCATCAGATGGTATTTCTCCCCAAGGAAAGGCGGGTAGGGATGTTTTATCATCAGACTTCCAAGAAGGTTTTACAGAATTGTGGTCGATTTCAGATGTGGTAGATGTCCCTTTCGAGTTTTCCACTGTCAACAACCTAGAGGATAACAACAATTTCAATACCGCCTACTCTGCACCGCATTCCGAGCAGAAATGGCCACTCTGAACAATTTTGTGACACACTATAAAATCAAGATATCGATAGCGCCTCGTTACTTGAACACTCCTCTGTCGCTTGACCTACATTACTGGGAGCTGTTTCGATGTTGTGGGACGGTACAACCGTGTTTTCATTCGACCACAGTGACATTTCAACAGGAACAACAGTCAATTGATAAAATCAAATTGCAGAATGAAGATGTTCAGAATAAACTAAAATAACTATGAAGTGGCCGTCACCGGCTACGAATCACACTTTTCTTTCAAGATTGAAATTGGGTCCCCTGTGTACATAATAGGCCCATAATTCATGTTTCTCGTTCCTGAGCTCAAATAGTGAGTTAACAAGGATCCATTTATTAAATAAAGAGTTTAAAATAAACAGATAACAGTAAACTTAGATACTTGGGTGGAATGTAATCTACAAGCCATACACCATTTTCACTTTTGTATATCGAAATACCATCATGCACCATTTTTTCTGCATCAATTTGAAAGATTACTGGAATACCATGTCGTTGACCTACAGATCGAGCCGTATTCAACGAATCTGACATCTGTACATACTGCCTATTCATCCTCTTGATTCCTTCTTTCTGAATAATCGCAGCTGTTTGTCTTGCAGTTCCGTGGTAGAGGATAGGAGGTGGTTGCGTTGGAACCAACCCTAGATCCACATGAATAGAGTGTCCTTGACATGCACGGATTCTCTTTTTGTCGTTAGAATACATAAATCGCTTCTTATCATTTGTCCGAACAATTTGATCAATTTCATCGACTGATGTATTTGTTCCACAGTAACGGTTCATATTACGCACCAATTCCGACACATCTACCCATCCTTCTGTATCCATTGTCAAGTGAGCTACTTGTGGTTTATGACGAAGGAGAAGACTCATTACCTTACTTATCCGAACATTATTCGAATTCATTCCAAAATACTAAAGAAATAATCTAACTGTGATCTTAAGAATTTTCTTCATATATTACCAATGTTAGGAGTTGATGAACTATGATGTCATTATCGTGATGCTAAAAACACTGTCACTCTTCGGTATGCTTCTTAATCATATTACATTATTCATCCCACTATTAGGTGTCTAAATGACAAGATGGTATGAAATAGGGGATCAAACCACTTCTAGTAAACAGTGCCAGTGTAACTTGAATCAAGGAGATAATTCCTCTTGCTCTGTTTTCTCTATAAATATCATTGATTGTTTAGAGGAATGAGTTGGTAATTATAATAGACAATATAACTGTTTAGCTAAGGTAAAGGCTGTTGAACTTCGTCAGAAGAATCGTGACGATCTCCTTGCTCAAATTGAGCAGTTCAAGAAAGAGCTCTCTCAGGTAGACATGCTTATAATTGTTTGTGATTCTATAGCTCCGTGTTGCTCAAGTTACTCAGGGTGCCCCCGCAAAGCTTGCTCAGATCAAGGTTGTCCGTAAAAATATTGCTCGTGCACTGACAGTTCTGAACTACCAGAAAAGACAAGCTGTAGTTAGTATATTTCATTTTTAATGGTTCTAGCTTAAGGAGCACTTTGCTGGAGCTAAATACATCCCTACAGATCTTCGTGTGAAAAAGACTCGTGCCATGCGTCGTGCTCTAACTAAGGATCAGGTGTGCATTGTGCATTGTAATTTAGTATTAGGCTTCGAAGAAGACTATTCGCCAGTATAGGAAGGCTTGTGCTTTCCCTATGAGAAAGTTCGCTCTTAAGGCTTAATTGGTTTAATGTCGTTACTCATATGCAATCAGTGATTGTTATATTTGTTGAATTAACTCCTGTTGACTGAATTGAAAACCCCAGCTCTGACACCCAAATTCGGGCCCCAAAACCCCGATCAGTGAATTGAAGAGCACAGATTCCAAAATAGCATGGTATGTCTTCGTGAGTAGATGTAAAACACATTCTAATCCCTTTATATAGGCTCTTGTTAACCAGGGAGAGTTCCAGCACATTCTCCGTGTGCTCAACACTAACATCGATGGAAAGCAGAAGGTTGTCTATGCCCTGACTTCTATTAAAGGTATTGGTCGTCGTTTTGCAACTGCTGTGTGCAAGAAGGCGGAAGTCGATATTCGCAAGCGGTACTTTGGTGAGAACATGTGAAATAACTGTTTAGTGCCGGTGAGCTGAGCAACGAGGAGATTGATAGACTGATTGCCGTCATCTCCAGTCCTCTGCAATACAATATTCCTCAGTGGTTCTTGAACAGACAGAAGGATGTTGAGACTGGAAAGTACAAGCAGATTGTTGCTAACAACCTCCAGGCCAATCTCCGTGAAGATCTTAACCGTCTGAAGAAGATGCGGTAGGAAAGGATGTAAAAGAGTGATGAATAGTGCTAACCGTGGTCTCCGTCACTACTGGAACTTGAAGGTCCGTGGTCAGCACACTAAGACTACTGGTCGTTTCGGAAAGTCTGTGGGTGTCTCTACCAAGAAGTAAGGATGTTGATAAGGCAAATGCTATTTATCTAATCATCTGTTTGTTAACAAAGATGATACCAAAACCCATCATCAGCAAAGAGGTTTTGTTTCACTTCTCGTCGAACAGATAGCCCATGACCCTTCCTTCGTTGACGTCGATTCCTCCTGGCAACGCTCCTGATTTGTATTGTGGGGATGGTAATGGTATCTTCTTCAGGTGCTGGATTCTCACATCGTATTGTTACTGATGAATGAGCGGTTGCTGTCATGGTATTAGTGTGATTAACAGTTGCCTCTCCTGAAACTTCTTGATGGAGTGCATCCAGTTCATGTGTCAAGAGAATTTGCTCGTCCTGCATCTACCCATTATCAACTCCCTCAGTTCCTACACGTTCTAGTTCTTTGCTCTGTGTTAGTTTCTCTTGTTGTAAAGCCTGAATTGATGTTCGAAGGGATGATACCATCTGTTGTTCTGTTACTAGTTCCTCAAGGATACTCAGTTTCGTCTCTTGAAGGTTCCGAAGTTCCGTATCTTCATGTTGTTTCTGCAGTTGTAACGATGACAGTGTACTCACTAACGAATGCCTGTCCTGTTGTAGATGTTGTAGGGCAGATGTTGCTACATTGATATCAGAGTTTAGCTGAGCGATTCTATGTATTACTAACTCACTCCACTATCACTCCTCCTTCAAGTGATTTGACTCTATCTGACACTGTTGCCACCGACTGCGGAGGACTTCCACCTCAATTAAGAGCTTCTGCTTCTGCTGAGTAGATCGGTCTAATACTACTTCCTCTCTATATGAGATGGTTACACTTCGTGCTACCTTGTCTTCGCTGCAATGAGTGTATTTGTGGATATATCATCAAAACTTTGAATTAGACTGTTGGGGAAGAGTGAATTCCACTGCTGAATGATCCGAGTACTCAGTTGACGGATACTATACACATCTTTTCCATTTGGATCCATTGATTCAACGGCTAATCTCGCTTTAGACAATCTTTCCAAGAATGCAGAAAGAAATCTACTGATATTGCTGTCATCATACATACTTCTGGATTGTGATGAGAGTATTCGTTGTAGTACACAATGAATCATTCATTCCAACAAGAAACAGTGAATTGTACTCTCTCCTTAAGGAGGGAGATGTTAGCCAATCAGAAAACGACCTTTGATTTCAAGTTTGCTGCTTAAGACAACTAGGATCCATTGATTTCACTAAACTCAATAGAAGGAGATCTTCTGCCATTTCGTAGAATCTCTTGGATTTGAATCGTGTTTGCAGAACCGCGGTTTTCATATGATAATCCACATTCCTTAAGTGTTGGGTTGTATGGGATGAACAGTCTTCAGCAGAAGAGCTATGTATACAATCAGGAGTCTAATACATATCAAATACAATTCGGCGCTTCGGTTGTTGAGATAGCTGTAGAGGTGATTCTATAACTTGACGATTAGGCAAAATCATCACGAATTGATTTGTCTTGTATCATAATAGTCCTTGTGCATTATCTCGTAGCAAAGCAACTTGACGACCAGGGATTGAAGCGGATTTTGCAAGTCTTTGAGATCATCCCGATGAGAGAATGTCTTAAGTTTCTTAATCTCTCTAGTTTTCTTGTACATGTTCCTTGAATCGTAGATAATTCCATTACTAGTGTAGGAGCATGTTATTTAGCGGATACATTGCGAATGGGATTCCCTTATTTACAGTATCTGAGTATTGCTGGTTTGAATGTTACTCTTCTACTCATATCCAGGTAATTCAATCGGTGATAATGGAATTGATACTATTGCATCTTGTTTGCGACGTCCAAATCCCCCTCCATGTCCTTCTCTAGCTTTGCTTGATATCTCAAGTTTATCTTAGTTTATTCTGTTATTTAGGTAATGGGATTACTGCAGCTGGTGCTGTTTTTGTTCACAGACTGGTTCGTCGTTTAGATGGGATGATGAACATTACTTTTGACAGTATATCTTTTTAGCTTATCTGTTGACTCTAGGTAATCCTATTAGTGGAGAAGGACTTGGTTTTATATTCTCTTCCAAATATTGGGAATCCTTCTCCATTATTAGTAAGCTCCTATTATTTAGCTAATTGTAAGATACTTCCGCTGATGATTCCTTCCCTTTATTCGTAAAGAGTGTCTCCAACAAGGCATTCAATCTGAAGCATCTCACCATCAGCAGTACTTTGTATCTCGCTATCTTCATTAGACAATCATCTTTCACCAGCAAGTATTCAAGCGCTTCCAACCATACTCACCTCTTCTTCTGTCCCCACTCTTCAAACCCTCATTCTTGGTGGTTTATTTTTCATGTTTTTATATATAGAAGAGACACTTGGCGAAGAGGGAATGAAATTATTAATTGGTATTGCGAAAGAACGAGCCTTACATAGTATCAAGACAATTTCCCTGAGAAGTTGTATTTCTATCTGAATTTAATATAGACTGTTCAGTACTATTGAGTCAAGTTTTTGAAGTTTTCAAAGTGGTAGATTGTGATGGATTTCCAATGTTGAGGAGTTTCAAGGTAGTAGAAGAGAAACAGTTTTCTGTTTGCTCTGAATATGCTTTGGAAGTTAATAGACATATTTGTTCCTTAGTATCGTTATGTTGTAGATGTTGCCGGATTATGTCTGATTTGTAGTATATACGAAAGTAGACAAAATTACTAACTTCTACATTAGTCCGACAGTCCAGTGTTTTAAGTGGGAAAGTATGAGTTTGAGTTGATGTTCATTGTAGATTCAATCCCTCAGCCGATTTCATTGATTTTTAATTCTTCACTACAAGCCCTCTCCTTACCATCTCTTATCCAGCTCTATGTGGTTGGAATGCAACAGTCAGAATCATCTTTCATTGAAGCTCTTAAATTGATCCCTCCAATTACAAAATATCTCATTTTAGAAAGTTCAAACATAAATAGGGGATTACTAATAGACATTTCACTTACACCATCAGAAAGTCCATATGAGATTGACGAAGAGACTTTTTCTAGGATACAACTGGAATTTCTTACTATTTTAAGTGGAATTTGAAGTATGTACTTTTACATAGATTCATCACCCACTTCTGCTCTTATCAAAGCAATCTTACCTCTGTTGAAGACAATTCGGACACTGGATCTTCACAGTATGATTAGTTATGGATGTTCAGTGTAGATACAGAATTAACTGATATCGATGTCCGTGAATTATTCAACTATTCGGAAAAGCACTCTATTGTATATGATTCATTGCTTATCAATACAGCATCCCTTTCCGATGACTCGATTCAGTTAATCTCACAAATGGCTCGTCAAGATGATACTTCTATAAGTAAACCACTGGACGCAATAATGAGAATAGATCATGCTATGGAACGTTGCCATTTTTGTACTGTATACTAGTTGAATTTTAGGAATTGTTTGTGAAGAAACACTAAATGATCTCATTTGACAAAGGTCACAGTCCGTATTGAACGTCATAATACGGTTTGTCATGTTCGTCAACTCTTCGATTTTTGTGCTAATGAATCTACACATCACATTGGAATAGATAGATCACTTCTTTCTCTTTTCGATGACAGCCATATCCTTCTCGAAATGGTGTGTTGTATCATAACTCTATGTTTTATTCACAAATTCACTGGATTACAGGATCAATATGATGTCCACGGGTAAAGTCCTTTGTTTTACTGTTAACAGCATACTTTAAAATGGAGTTCTCCATGGTAGTATATTCAGTAATCAAATCCGATACAATCAATCTCTTGAACTCTTTCTGGAGTAAACTAGAGTATCAATGAATCCTTTAAGTGATCACATCTGTAATCCTTCCCATTGTTCGTGACTTAGAAGTCGCGATATAGAATAGTCCTCTGTATTCTCATATATCTCTTGAAGCAGCTGGAACAGTCTCTACAATATATTAAACACTGAATACCCTTACGCGCAAAAGATAAAGACGAATAAAGAAGGAGTAGGTATGAATCCCAGAACGCCTGCTTGTTTCTGTCAGAATATTCTTTCCAATCCCATCAATCTACATCCCACCAACAGGAAATCACTTACATCACTTTCCAGAAACACCTTTGTATCTTCGAACTCTTTCTGTGTCTCTTCCATACCAAGTCCTATGGCTGTAGGGCATTGTTCAGTAATTCGTTTCATGGTAACCAAATCAACAAATTCGGTTGCTTGTGGACTGAATGAGAGGACTGAACGTGCATGCGCAATCATTGCAACGATATCGGGTCTAAGAATCGAGTTTTCAATAATATTTCGTTTGCTCTTATTTCGAGTTAAGAACTTGTCCTCATTTCGGATGATCATATAATAGTTACTGTAGAGCACCCAAGCAGGGAAGATCTCGTTACATTAAGGAGAGTTCCTATCACAACTTTAGTGGATATATTAAAAGCAGGTGAGATAGAGTCATGATTGTAGGTCGGTTTATTGATGAGTGAGAATGGCATGTCAACTCTCTAGAAACTGAGTCAAGACTACTTTTCATACCTCAGGAAGCATTGTAACTCCGGAGGCCACAATAGAATAAGGTGAATGGAGAAGATTACACGGATACTTGATATTGCATCCGAGACCAAAGAAAACACCTTCTCCAGGAATGCATTCTTGATCAGGCAATCTTCCAGTATGATTGCTTCCAATATTCGCTCCATATCCAATGTTTCCCTTTCCCTCATACCACAAAGCTAGCAGTAACTAAATGTATAAACACTTACCACTAATCAAGACACTATTGTGATGGAATCCAATGAATGGTCCAACAAGCGATGAGTTACATTCTCCTGAAGAGACTCCTGTGTTAGGAGCAATAATACTATTCACGATCTTCGCATTGCAACTAGTATCAGTATGTTCACATAATAGACTATCGGAACAATTTGAGCCGGACTCAAATGCGCATCCCCATTGAAGAATTGAGTTTTCGACATTTCCATTCCATACTCTACTTATAAATCCCATTAGATTGGCTCACTTGGATCGATTTTCTTCACAACTCAATACACAACAGTTTCGAAGTGTACTATTCAAAATGTGTGCATTGCTTCCAATGAAAACTGATTGGAGAAGTGGACAGTTTTCAATGAATGAATTGGGCCCAATGAAGTTAACATCTCCACGAACTGTTTTCCTATGACATCAATCTGTTCAAGTCATCATACAGATATTCATTAAGATCAGGATATTCATATTTGCCAGACTGTACAACACCCTTAAGATCGTTATACTTTAAGTCAGCAACCAGAGTAATCTGTAAACCACCTGTTTCATTCCCCATATTAGAAACTACTCCATTTCCATACATTGTTCCATCTAATTTACAAGTAGCAAGTACTTCCTACTCTGGCAGGTGACTCGACCGCATCCCATTACAATACTACCACTAAGGACAATTGAATTCTCAACTAGTGTATTCTGGAAGAGACAACAATTTGGGTAGATAATCACATTCTTTAACACGGTGTTCACAATACCGCAAGGGAGAGTGATACTGTTATGGTATGAACAGGAACCATTTTGTCTTGAGATGATTATGGAATCCATGAAGAGACAACCTCGAATAAGTGTGCAATCGAGTGAATCATCCTCGGTAATCATCACGCGAACGTTATCCCAGGTTAGATCCATGCCTAAAGATGAGCTGTGTTCGTTCATGTTAACTCCTGTTGTGATTGGCAAGAAGAGAATCAATCTCCTCATGAGTGAGAGGACGTGTTTTGATTCTTTTTACCTCGTCATGGAGACTCGTTAAAGTTGCTATTTTGAAAGATTGTCAACACGATTACGGAGAAAGGACGGATAGTTGGCCATGGATACACTATCAAATAATAGAATGTGATACAGAAATCATCGCTTAAGGAGGGATATAGTTGGATCCGTACTTGAATGGAATGTAAGCTCTTTAGGAAAATGTGATGAATTCAATAAACAAGGTAATTTAAGTACTACTTAACGAATTGAACACACTTGTAATGGAAATGGGGCGAAGACTTTATCTCAATACCCTTAATACCTACATCAAGTAGTTTTTCTCCATACTTCATTTTCAAATATCGATTTCCACAGTACTGATAGAAATCGCCATTTAAGGGAAGAACTTGTTGCTTTGTTGTTCCAATGAATATATCACCATTAAAATGAAAAATGAACGAAATGTCGCCATTTGCAAAATGAGTATCATGAAGGACAATCGCCGAATCACGGAATTCAATTTCCCATTTTGTTATATCGTCTGCCTTCTCCATATCATATCGAATTGGCTCATATCCCGGGAAATAATAGATCATTTCTCCCATTGGTTTGAATTGGTTCCATGTTCCTTCTACCACAATACCAGAAGGCAAAACAAAGCGTCCCGAACCATTTGGAGTATTATTCTGGAATTCCCCAACAAATGATGTTCCATTCTTGAATAATCGACTTCCCTTCACTAGAACTCCTCGTATGAACTCTCCATGAGCCACTTGCTCGCCTTGTACATACAGCGTACCCATTCCATTATACATTCCATCTTCCCACATTCCACTGTACACAATCTCATTCACTGTTGTGTCAATGACTACACCCTCTCCATTAGGCACACCATCCAGTAATTGACCTTTGTAGATTCTTCCAGCGGAAAGCTGGACAACACCATTGTCTTCAACAGAATTATAAATGGGGGAAGGAGCTGATGGAGGGCTGAACTGAATAGGAACCACATAAGGGCGTTTCTTCAGAGATACTATCTGTGCTTGGGGAATAGATCCAACAACACCATTGTCTTCAACAGAATTATAAATGGGGGAAGGAGCTGATGAAGGGCTGAACTGAATAGGAACCACATAAGAGCGTTTCTTCAGAGATACTATCTGTGCTTGGGGAATAGATCCAGATTCTAATAGTTATCTTCATTCCCGTTATGATTACCATGACTAGAACCATTATCATATCCATAAATACTCGTGTTAACACCTCGATGAAAATGGCTGTAACCACCTCCAGACATACCACTAGGGGGTTCATATATTCTATTCTTAGGACCTGGATAGTATTCTCCATCATAATAATCTTCATAATTATCATATCTGCGCTGGCGATAGCCTCCCATACTATCGATTTCACCCCTATAAGTTACAGGGAGTAATTGATGAAGAAAGGAAGGAATAGTATTCCACTCGAATCGAGAATCCGATACACTATATATAATGTCATCTTCTAACTCATACATAGAACTCTGCTTTAAAAGTGTTCTATACTCACTTTCCTTCAAGTAACTAGTAAGATCAAAACTCTTCTCAAATAAACGCTTCCACAATTCAATCTCTTCTCTTTCCTTCCGGTCTTGTTCCTGTTGACGACGGATTCTTTCAATTTCAGCTCGTCTGGCTTCTTCTTGCTGCCTCTTTCGCTCCGCCTCTTCTTCTTCTTGACGTTGGCGACGGTATTCTTCAGCAAATTCTGCTTGAACGCGATCGCGTTCCTCCTTGATCTCTTTCAGTTTCTTCTCTAGCTCCTCTATATCACTCTTATCATTCTCTTGGAACCATCGTTGCCACTGAGATATTAGATTCTGTAAACACGGTTCATTCAGCGCGAAGAGGTTACTACTAATATCTATGGTAGGGTCTTCTATTCGACACTTCGTATCCTGCATAAACTCCTGGAATTGATTCAATAACTCCTTATGACGCTTCGCATTCTTTTGACGTTCTTTAGATTGCCCTTCCACACCTAGAGCCTTGTCAATCTTACGCTGTGCCTCCTCAGAGACTATATTTTAATCCTAATGCTATCACTCACACTGGACTGGGTGATTCATTGCCTTCAATTCGGGCGCAACGGCATACGGAGTACACACTGCTACAGGCTTAACTGAAGTACATAGAGGCGAAATCACTTGGTGGAAGAGAGAATCACCAAAATGAGAAGCATAGAAGGCATATTTAGTATTACCATTCACGACGCACTCAGATGTGATGTGTGATGAATCTAACTCCAAGTATCATTAAGTGACAAAAATCTGAGGTATTTTAGGATATATCAATTCCATGCTCAGCACATGTTTCGTTCACACATTCACGAAAGGCAACAGTAAGAACACCATTATCCATAATCTCAAGTTTTTCTGGAACAACCCCATTCATCCCTTCAATGCACTTGGTCACCATATTCTTCAAATGATCCAGCATACCACTCTCCTCTATCTTCTCACGCAGTGAAGCAGTAGAGATTTCCATATAGAAATCATCACCACAATCGTTATACTCAGGAATTACTACATCAATCGATTCCAGTGCTATGAATAAGAAGAGATTGGTCGAATATACAAGGATCAGAAACTTGGTGTTTTGTATTAATGATTGTGTTTAGGAGTTTTGCAGTGAGAACTGGATTATCTCGAATTTCAGGATCGTCATCTTCATCTCGATCCATTTCATAAGTTTCATAGAAGATTTCATACATCAATGCATCAACCATACTCGAACACACTTTATTGGTATGAGTATAACTCAATACCTTATAAGCGTTTTCAGAAAATTCAATGGCATATGCCTGAGATTCACTGAAACCAACTCCTATGAAAAGAACAACAAGAGAATGATCATCAAATTCATGATAAAGACTCTTATAATAGCTATAATCAATAGCTACCGAATCCATTTCCTTGATAAGAATGTAGTTCTCAACTTGACCGACGCAAAGACCAGCTTGAAAATCTTCCACTTGGTCTTCAGTAAAGTAATTTGGCACCTATAATAATAAAAGCAAGGGAATGTTACAGATAACACAAGACACAAATTGTCAACCTTTCGCTCTTTTTTTATATCAGCAATTCGGTCTGAGATATACACACCTGCCATATGGGATGGCCAGAGGGCTGTTTCTTTTCCATCAATCAATATTACATACTGAGCTTCACCATTCTCATCCTCAGATAGGGACGTTACAATCTTCTTGATTTGGTCGCTGATATCTCCAAACGGACGTTTTATTGAAGACTTCACAAACTTGATACAGGCACTTGGATTACGATCACTCTACACCTTATTATATTTGCCAAAATCACATACAAGTACCCTAGCTGCTGTACCCGTTAAACGGTTTCCGTTATCAAAATAGATCTCAGACCTAGGAGAATTAACTCTCGAATCTTCACATCCCTACGATGGCTCCTTTGATCCGTTGCGATCCGCTACCTTCACAGGAACAGACTTCATAGGATCACTCTCATTTGTTTGGAAGACAGCAGAAAGGGTAACCAAATTACCCATATCAATTCCAGATGCCAGAACCTGACTCATTGAAACAAAATAAGTAAAATTGAGTTCTCAGACTAATAACGGATATATGGTCATTTATTAACAAAAGTGATCCTAATTTCGTTTTCCATGTGCAGAAGCGGATCCAGTGAATAAATACAATAGGAAGCATTAAAAAAGCGAAAATTATGGATTGGAAATAGGTCATGGATGAATCCCCATTCATTTCTTACCCCTAGTCTTCCCATTCATTGAGACTCTTTACCGTTGATTGTTCAATTCATCTGTAATGTTCTCTTATGCAGATCTTCAGTCATTGATATGCGATTCATTTTCACCCATAATTGCAATTGAATCGTCGAAGTCTGCTGAACAAACATGCAGAGATACGGGCATGTCAGTCATCCAACTGCTAAGGTATTTCGTTCTTTTAATATTTTCATATTGTAGACCTTTTGCTCATAAAGAAGATGTGAACTTTACAATACAGTTTGAAAGTAGAAGTGTGACTATTGAACAAATACATCTGGATCTAGAGTATTCAGCTTTTATTAATCATATGGACCCTGATGAAATAGAAGAGGAGTTACTTGAAAGCGTTTCAGAGAAAGAACCATCCAAAGAGGATATTCAAAAGATTATTGCCGAGCTAGGAAAGCAGGATGCCAAAGTTGATATAGTACAGCCATGGCTATTGGATTATTTGTCTTCCTTATTCGATTGTTGTCGATATGGTGACTCTGACTGCCTGTGCCATCCTTTAGCTGTTATTCTCGTTGTTTCAAGTACGGACCCAGATCCAATTCGTCGGTTCGATGAATTGTCTCAGAGAATCCTCAACAAGAGGGAATTCAAACAGGGGATGTATTCTAAGTCCATTCCATTTTATTATTTTCTCCTTCATAATGTCTCTTCTCATGTAAACGCAGAAAACATTTATCACAATATGAAAGCTTCGTTCAATGCTTCTCTATGCAAAATTATTAGAATCAATTCCCTCTCCCCAGAACAATCTCGAGATTCCCCTCCTTTTGAATTTCAGCGGTATTTTCCGTAAGTACTATCCTAACTTTCTTATCTAGCAAACAAGTTGGTCTCCGACTCAGCGATGAAGATCTGAAATCCTTGACTGAGGTGTTTCAGTCTGTAATTAGTCGAGGAGTCCTGCAGAATCTTTCCAAACTCATTTCCTATTGTACTCAAGAAGTTATAACAAATCGTCGCGGAATAGCCAATGCGTTGTTTGGCTGGTTGCGATCTAGTAGTAGCAGTAATATGTTGACAATGAACAAAGAAACAGAAGAATTAACGCTATATAACCAAGACACGATTGAATTCAAGATTCGTTTTATCGCAGACATGGCATTTCTTCTCAAAGTATTTACCAAAGGGATATTTCATTGTTAGGACTATGAGACGGCCGTAGAATACTATAAGATGATCACAGAAGATTATCGGTCTAATAATGTACGTGATTAGAATTTGTTATAATTTAGTCTGTATTCCAGCTCGCTCAAGTGTATACGATGCAGGCACTCGCACTATTCTTGTTAGGATCCCAGCCTGGACAAGGTGGAATTCAAGTTCGAGAGATTGCTTCATCGCTGCAGCAAGCAGTTAAATACTTCCTTGCAGACTCAGCCACAATCACATCTTATCATACTTATCTCGCTGTTACTCTCCAACCTCTTCTTCTTGGCTGTCGTGAGATCGCTTCCAAAACCACCATTTTTTCTTATTCTGATCAAATCACACTTCTTGTCACCCACAGTACAAACTCTGATATTTCTTCAGCTCTCTTCGCTACCTGGACTGGACTTCTTCAACTTGTAGAACAGAAGCGTCGGACTGTGTTTTCTCTCGTTCTCGCTGGACTGCGATGGAAGAAACTCGGCTTATCTCGGTTTTCTCTTTGGTGCAATCTCCTCGCATTCCAGGCTTCTGAATCATGCAAATGGGGCCATATTCGCGGTTATTTGTTGGAAGAGATTCAAATGCTCTTACTCAATGGGGAACACATCGATTTGGACTCCCTTCAACATATTCAAAAACTGGCATATTTTGAGGGTACCGGAAATCGGGTGTTTCAGATCGATGATGCTCAACGAGGTTTCTTTGCGGTGATGGCAAAGATCCCTACAACAGCTCCTTTATCTCTAAACGGCTTGAGTATTCCCTACATGCGTGCAGATTCGATTTGTATTCGTTATCAAGAAAATCGTGGAAATTCAGATATTTCTCATTGGCCATATCTTAGTGAAAATCGAGTACAAGATGAGCATTTCAAAGCTATCCTTAGTGCCATAAGTCGTAGTCGAATTGATACTAATCATGTGAAACAGTGGTCCGATCATGGGGTCAAAGGTAAACCGGGTAATATAACAGTGAATCAAAGGGTCTGTCTGGAATGTGAGATTCAAAATCCTCTAAATGAAGGAGTAATATGTGAAGGATTGACTTTGGGTGTGAGAGAGGCTGATTCCCAAGTAGAAACGGAAAAGATTTCGATTTCATTACAGCCACTGGAGTCTCGATTAGTTCAACTCTTCCTTACACCTAAACAAACTGAAACCTTACATATATCGGACATTCATTATTATATTCATGCTCCAAATACACCCGATCACCAATTCACTATGTCACAACCACTTCAATTGCATGGCGTTCGATTAAATCGCACCTTAGAGCAACGACAAAACCGTTTATATTCTGAGGATGCCTCTCTAACTCTTCAAGTCGAGCCAGCAACGATTGCTATTGCTGTAACGCTTGAAGGGATCCAGGAATTTCACTATTTCTCAGAATTAATACCCATTGTGATTCATCTCGAGAACCGCGGGGAAAAGCCGTTATCTCATCTCCTTCTCTATACAGACAATTATCATTGGTTTATAGATCAACACATAACTCCCTATCAGTCGTCTGACCCAGTATTATCTTACTCATTATTACCCGAAACAGTATCATTGAATCCAGGTGAATCCTATTCTGTGTCGAGCTATATTCATATCCCCGAAAGTGAGGATACATCATTTCTACGAGAGAACAAAGGGGTTTGGGAATATGATTTACGATTCGTGTTGTTGGCAAATGAGGGATCAGAGAATTGGAGAATGGTTCGAGAGAGTGTTCAGATTCCTTTACGTCCATTGGTACACTGTTCAGGGAATTTGCTGGAGACTCCAGAGAAGACCTTATATCGATGTATCACAGAGAATCTAGATGAGGAACAAGAGCTAGATGAGATTGTGGTAGGTAGAAATCGTGGTGTTTTTTGTAGATGTTTTCATCGTGTCCATACTGTCATTTAGGACCGATTTTCCCTCAGCGTCTAACTGCAGTGGCTCCTGGAACAATGCATGCAATGGTCGCTGAAATCACTGCATCTCCGCGGGAACAAGACAGTTCATCGATCTATGTGTTGAGCGAGTCACGATATACGGCTTACACTGATTTCTTGCAACATTTCAATACTCTGGAATTGCGAATGAATCGTCTGAGTGAATATAAGAAAAGTGTATGATTTCTAGACCGAGTTCCACGTTTAGCAGGTAAGGATCATCGATTTGTGGATATATTATGGAGTTTGGAGGATCGTCAGGGCTATATAATGAAACTTCTTTCCTTTCTTGTTTGTTTATATCATATGAACTCGGATTGTTGTCAACGGGATTGTTGAATCATCTATTATATAGGGGAAAGGGATAGGATATAGAGAAAGATGGTAAGGATCAGTGATATTGGGGTTTTAGCAGGTGGGTATGATATGGCAAACAGTCTTTACCTGTTTTCGGATTCCAGGTGCTATAGTACTTAGGTTTCTAAAGATTCCATTTGTAGATTTGTCACTATCTAGTTCTTTACGATGTCAGTGACATACTAAACAGGTGGACTGCCAGAAGAACAGATCAGACCAGTGAAGTGGGTACAAAGGTGGGCGGTATTGCTGATTTACTGTTCTTTGCAGTATGTTTCTGAAGATATTCCATCATTATGGATCCTACTTCCCGAAGGCCTATGGTAAGCAGTTGGATTATCGCCTTATCTTGGTTGAGTACATACCTTACAGCATGGGAATACCAGATCTTAACTTCTCTGAGTTCCTATATGAACAAAGTTACTAGTTTGTGTGGTACTTCTGATTCCTTATCTCGTGGATCAGTCATTTCTGCTAAATACTAGAGAGTAGTTTGTGTTGTGGGAGGAATTAGTAAAATAAACATGGGAAATGTGCAAAGGGGTTATCCACTTTTCACTTTGTTCATAATCAGGTCGATAAAGACAAAATACGGGAGAATGTAGCCATTCTTCTTGTTCCATTTCTAATAATCCCTCGACTGGATTATCACTAATTTTCTCTTTCATTGATTCAATCACAACCCAATCTCGTCGTGGTGCGAATGCTCTGGTATAACCATTGAGATACATCAGAACCGTACGCTCTTCTTCTAAATGAAAGACGGATGCCAAGTACTTTTGGATCCATTCATATGTATCATCACCACAAACAAAGAATATTCTGGGAATGTTTTGATTTGAATACCCAGGTCTCCCATCCTTCTTCCATCGGTTAATCACACATCCATAACACTTGATACCGTTTGTAGGGTGCCTTGCAATGCACTGTACACACAACTGAGATACAGTTTGATACTTAACTCCATATCGTACAATACTCAAAGATTCTTCTTCCACCGCTAACAAACCATGCTCCATACAAAAACAATACTTCTCATAACCATGATATCTGGGAAGATTGTCCACAGCAGCAAGAACTGACTCACATGTACAGTGGTCATCGACTTGTATAGTAATCTCTTGATATTCATCATCTGTTATGACATTCACGTATAGTTGTTCATGATTATCAAGAAGATCTTCACACACATCATAATATACAAACACTTCTCCTTCTTTCAAATCGCTTATGCCAACAGGTCCAAACTGAAGGACATTTCGAATCAATGCATCCTCACTCAACTCATTCCCACACTGAACATCAAAATGCCCCCTACCAAGACTGTGCATCGCCCGCCAAAGAATCCAATCTTCTCGCCACTTCTGATTCGTTGTTAGATAATCCATTTCGTGTGTCCACTCCAAGGACTCTTCATACTGTCCTCTTCCCGTAAATCGAAACAAGCGAATATCCGTGGGTTTGTGAGGGATACGAGGTGAGTAAAAAAAATCTTGTTTTTGCACTGGTGAAGAAGTTTCTACCTTTTGGAGCTGTTCGTAAAGCGCGATTCGAAGCCCATTCACTGTCTCATCTCCACCTAATGACAGAATATAAGGCTTGTAAACGGATAAATACTTCATAAGAGGAATGCAGAAAACCTTAAGAAGTTTAGGATAGTAGAAAATCGGAATTGTTCTATCGATGGGATTCGACGTGAGATAGAATCGTGCCCCAGACTAGTTCTTATATATCATGATTGTACGTACAGTGATACCAAACTCTTTGATAGTCATTGATCGATCACTTGTTTGTAATGGTATAAGTGAGTCATCTTCTTCTTCATTGACCAAAAATACCTCCAAATTTCGTGGTGACTATAGTTCACTCTCCTTTCATATTACTACACTTCTCACAAGCTGAGCAATATGAGATAAGAAAACATGCAACCTCAAATCTTGATGTACCAAAACATCTTGCCACTGGCGCTTCCCACGATTATCCTGCTGCAAAAATACTACATACTCTTCCCCCGGATTATGCAGTTTCCCCGTTGTGAAGTCCGGACTCTTGAAACTTCTACAATAGAGAGTAAGAATCGCATGCCCTCCTTGTTGAGACCCATATTTCTCAACCATCTCGATGCTACTGTCACGTATTTCTCGCTTGACTACACGTCGAGTGACTCTTAGACGGCCAGTCGTAGAGTGACGTTCCATTAACCACCAATCCTGGTGACGAAAAGGGATTCCCATAGCCTGTCCACAGTCTTGAAGACGTCGTTCTTTGAGAGGCTGCTCTTTCCAGACTATTTGAGTATTATGAGTAGCAGTGTTTAGAAGAGAGAGACTATAAATATTGAGCTGGATGGCTTGAGAAAGAAAGTAATCATGGATTCTAGCTTTCATGTCTGTCAATAACAATTGATGAATAAATGAGTCACTATTCCTAGTGATTGGTATTGGCTCAGTCTCTAGAGAGTGCTTCTGGACATAGACAAGCACATAGGCACTGGTAGTCCGTGCATCAAGTGTGAATTCATCTCGACCACCATCTAATCGTAATCGTGACTTCCCTGAGAGAGGTATCTCTTCATGATCACTCGGACAGTGGATATAGAGATCATCCTTCTCAGCCTCTTTACGACTTTTTTTGATTACTGTTTCCTCTTTCTTGCCATAAGATCGGTCTAACACTTCCTGTAAAGAGACTTCTTCGACTGCCACATCATTCACCATGCACCACTGAATAGGAGTCGCACCCTCACGACGTGTGCATACATAGCTATAATAGTGACCTGCACTTAGAGTTCCTCCATGAATAAATATGCTCTGTAGGCAATACACACTATTGGGAAGATCACTATCTGTAAAGGGCCTCATATCCAACTCCAGTGGAAAGGAAAAGAAACTATTTAGTTTCTGAACGCTTTGGGCTACTGGAGAATAAGTAAAACGTTTTAATTGAATGAACAAAATCGGAGGTAATTTGTGAATCCTAGTTTGAAGGGTTCCATCTTCTTTCATGTTATTGAGAGTAACAATTTGATTGGTTCCAGTCATTTCTTCTACACAAGTAAACGATTCTAGGGAGTCTTCCAATGTAGTGTGATTTAAGACTTCCTAAGTATGAGGAGGAGAATACAGTCTTACAACCGAGAGAACATGAAAGGGTTCCTTCCATTCGCGCTGAAATGAGCTACATGTGCTTCGCATCACGGAGGAGAAACATCCACAAAACAAACGATCTGATAATGAGAGGAGGGATAGAATTTCACCATATGGACTGGGTGATGTGGCTTCTTCAGGGAAATAATTCAGTTTTCTCCATTCCTTCGTCAACTTATCCAGGAGCAGAATCATCATTTCATGGATGTCTCGCTAGGAATCAGAATTCATTCCTACTGTAACCTGTTGGTTGATATCTGACACATTCCATCCAAATGAGGTCAATAAAGGATTCAGATCAACAGAAACTTGGGAGTGCTCTAACAAATAGAACACTTTCTGTAATGCAAGTGTTGAAGACTGCAAGATAAACTGAATTCGGTCCAATGCATCTGTTTCTGTTTCTTTTGGAAAATATGTACTTAAATCAATGTCTTGAAGTAACTTTCGAAAACTAGGAATAAAAAAGAAGGCCTGAATTAGGGAATTAAGATAACATGTGGCGCCTGCATTGAAAATGCCAATAGGAAGACTGTCAGAAGGTCTTGATAATTGCCACTCATATGGAATCACTCTAAAGGTAATAGATGGAGATCACTATCAACTTTGAGCTTGTAAACAATACTTTACACCAGTTCTTCCCTTTTGTTGCAGACCGGGGAATGGAGACTTCCAAACGCAACTTGTTATCCAGTGAGGAGAAGAGTTTCCTCCCATTTGTCGTCGAATGAATGTCCTCCCCATTTAGATTTGTCGAATAGAGAATCACTTTATAGTCAAATTCAATACATAGAAAATCCACACTTGGAAAGCGCTGGGTGATAATTCTATAACATCACACTCCAACGCCAAGATGCTTACACAAGTAATCGTTTGCTTCCATCCTTTTCTTGGTGGAGCTTGTATTGCGTTGTAAACTTGCAATCATAGAGAAACTCAGGACATATCGCAGATTGCATACCCTTAGTAATATTAGTTGGGAGGACGAAGTTACAAAGCAACATGTCCTTCGATGGAGAACCCTTCTTCATGATCGACCCAGTAGGCTTCTCTATTCAATTTCCTTTTCAGTAAGTTGATATTCCAGGAAATTGATTCCCAAACACTACTCTGCGACAAAGAAAACAGTAATACAATGGAAAACTGTAACAAACACAACGCAATCAGCAATAGAATTAAGCAAGCTGAGCCTTAAGATGCTCCTTGCAAGCAGCAGCAATAGAAGCATTGGATGCACGTACAGTCAGACGGAAGGCCTTCTTCTTGGCTGCCCATTCGAACAGACAGAGAATACCCACCGTGATAGGCTTACCACTAGCACCAACCTTGCTCGTCACGAAGGTACCGGTAGCATACACCTTGTTAGAAGACTCATCCACTCCTTCAACAATCGTCATGTTCAGGGAAGGAAGAAGGGTCTCCAGAGTGCTCAGATCCTTATCTTCAGCAGCACGGAATGTCTCCTGAGACTGCTTCTCCTCCAGAGCAGGATTACTCCATCTCTGCTGGAAGGCATCAGCGTCCATATCTGTCTCATTGCAGAAAGTCATCACCACCACAGGGAATTCAATAGGAAGTTCATACGACTTACCCTTGCACGAGAAGGACACAGTCAAGGTAGGACTCTCCTTGAAAGGCTTGCCACAGGACACAGTGATCTGCTGCTTGGCATTGGAACCAGCCTCGATAGTGTCCTTGACTTCAGTGGTCTCAATGTTCAGTCCACTCTCTTCACTCGTCAACTCTGCACTGAAATTCTTGAGAGTAGCACCGGACTTGTTCGAGTAGAACATGTTGAAATGAGCCTCAGGAGCCTTGATATCCTTTGTTACACCGATCTGGATACGACCATCCTGATACAGAACAGCCTTGTTCTTAATCAGACAATTCGTGAACCACACAGGGATCTTCTCCTCCACATCAGGGTCAATTCCCTCTGCCTCACCATCCTCTTCCTCTTCCTCTTCTTCCTCATCCTCATCCTCATCTTCCTCTTCATCCTCATCATCGTCATCTTCATCACTATCATCATCATCGCTATCATCGTCACTGTCGTCATCGTCATCTTCCTCTTCACTTTCCTCAGCCTCTTCCTCAGGTCCCTTCAACTTCAACTCCAACACATTCTCACGATCCTCAGCGAAAGGAGGCATCTGATCGAGCACAGTCTCCATGACCTCAGCATCATCAGCCAGAGCACTATACTCCACTGCACGCTGCTGCATCTCACTGTCAATGTGAGAGAGATTTGACTCAAAGAGCTCACGAATTTCATCCTCAAGCTCCTCGAATTGCACCAACAGTTTGGCGAAAGAAGTCATCATCAAAATCTGAGTTTGAAGAGACACCTTTGTGTAGTGTCTCTGAAGAGTCTCCAGAATAGCCTCAGGTTCCACAGGCTCAATATCCTCCTCTTCAGGTTCAGCAATTAGCTCACCATACTCTCCAAGGATGTAAGCTCCAGCACGAATCATAATCTCATGGACATTGGTAGGCTGCAACATTTCATACATCTTATGAGCAGCATACTCCTGGAGATCATCCTGCTGAGACACGATCTGCACCATACGATGCCAAATATCATCAGACACATAGTCACCAGAGTACAACATGAGGTCTACAATCACATCCACATACCAACGGTTGTCAGGAGGGAAACGCTCAGCCAGAATAGCCACCTTCAGAGCCATCTCTTCCTTAATCATGTAATCGGAGGTCTTCAGGTGCTCGAGCAATCTCTTCACAATTTCCTCGGCATTCTCCTCATCACACATAGAGAATAACATGTGAAGAGCACGCTTACGAATAGCAAGATCAGGATCATCTAGAGAAGCCATAATTGTATCCTGATGCTTCTTAATCTTGTCAGACACACCAGCGAGCTGAGCAAGACGAGACATGAAATCCAGACCCAAATAACGAATATTAGGCTCCTCATACATAATGAAACGACCCAGGTAACTAACCACAGAGCTACGCAATTCAGGATCTGTCTCATTTCCATAAGAAATAATCAGATTCACAGCCTCGAACAGCTCTCCATGAGTGACATTATCATGATTGTGACTCTTAGTCAATTCATTGTGCTGGAGAATAGTGTGCAAAGCCTCCTCGAGATTGTTTACATCCTTCTTTGAGGTAGGATAAGGACAGGACTTGAGAATACGCAGACAGTTAACTACAAGCCAGGGGCAGGGCACTTGATAATAGACATAATTCTCAGGGCACCAGCGATCCAACACCAAAGTACGCAGAACTCCGATAGAGATGTGACGAATATCTTCAATCATCTCCTCCTCCTTGATGTGAGGAATCATATTCGCCAACAGACCAGATACAGACAATGCACAACCAATGTTAGCACGAACATCGAACATGGGAATCACCTTGTCGAGCCAAGAAGTTCCCACGGTATCAGGACTTGATCTGAACAGAGACAGAAGAGTCAAAGCACACTTCTGCTTCACAAGCTTGGTCGTAGAATCCTTCTGGACCAGCTGAAGAATATCCTCCAGCAGAGTTTCAGCAAGATCACGTCCTCCAAGGTTAGCCACAGCAGACAGAGCCAGAATCTGGTTAACCTCCACTCCTCCAATAACATCATTTCTCATGGAGTTCACGATCAGAGTGAAGAGTTGATCTGTATTCTTGAAGAGAACAGCAGCAGCAAGATATCCGACCTGCTTCTCCTGGAAATTGGGGGAAGAAATCAGGGTAATCACTTCCATATGACCGAAGTCGATTTCGTATCCAAGAAGATAACTAGAAGCATCACTCCCCTTCCATAACATCCCTACATATATACGAGGGTCCAGACGAACTTCTTGCGGTCGTTGGGAGTCAGCTTCGCTTTAGTGAAATTGCTACGAATAGTAGCAAGCTCTTGCATAACACGAGTTGACTCAGCCTCTTTGGTCTGGCCTATGTCGATCATTAACACTTGGCACAATCTTACAGTTTCTGATTTCCTTAATGAAATTTGTCAAACTTCTCATACGCAGAGACATGGCTGGGAGGGTTTGAGGTTATTAATATATACAATAATGGAAGAAAGAGATCATTTCCATGATACCGGATTTGAGGCATAATCCCGAATGCCAGTAATTATTCCATAATAAAACTCGTTGTACTTCAAATCCGCCAAGGCCTTTTTCTCTCATACCATGAATCCTTATAGAAATAGCTCTCTTCAGATTAAGCTCTCTTCAGATTATTACTATGTGACGTTCTTAATTGGTTGCCAAGGAAGTGGAGTTGTGAGAAATGCCTATGTCATTCTGGTCCACAAACAAATCTACCAATCCATTTGAAACAGTCCATACAGTTTCTTGTAATATTTTCACTCTATTTCTTCACGTCTTTTGAAAGGAATCACACCATATCGACCTCAGATCATAAACTACTTTGTTGAATATGGATCCTAGTGTCATATATAGAGGAATGGATATCAAAGTATCAGGCATCTTTGAGGGGATAGGGAAAGATATACCTATTACATCTTCCAATGAGCTAACAATTTCCAGTATTAAGAAGGTCATTTCTGTACTACTTATTCATATGGGCTGAGAGGTAGAAAGGAATTGGAGTTCATACCGATGAAATCCAAATAAAACAGGGGCATATCTATTGTAGAGATGATGATTTACTTGTTGATATATTGGATGTGGATAAAACACCATTATCCTTTGAAATAGGCAATGCTTCTATTGCTGTGGATATCACTTATGGATCCAAGCATCTGAATCTATTAGTTGATGCTCACTGTACAATTGGAATATTGAAAGCTCGTTTCAACCGTGTAAGAAGAAATGACATACTTTTATTCTATAGATTGTTAATCATGATGCGTCTGTTTTGAACGTAGTCTATGCTCTCTATGATGCTGTGATTTGTAACGATTCTTCTACAATTGAGGAAATTGGAGTAACTCCCTTCTCGTCTATCTATATGTGTTCTGATCTATATGAAATTGTTGTTGAACTTTGTGATGGTTCGAGTGCAACTTTATTCAAGCATTATTATACTCCTTTTCAATCTGTTATTGAAGATCTTGCTGTAGTCGAGATATAGATGTATTACTTGTAGAGGCAGAATAATGTTGATCCTCAACTGATGTCGGTTTATCAGATACTTCCTTCATCCAAACAGATCTCTCTTTCAACATCCACAGAACTAATATACCAACTCTTCGATACATCCAGAGTTCATCTCCATTGTCAAGAATCTGTACATGTAGTTACTGTTCTTTATTATAGAGTCTTTCTGAAATTTCTCATCTCATTCGTTGTATGGAGCTTGATACTGAAAGAGTTCCCTCAATGGGAGAGGATCGCCTTGAAACTCAAGGAAGTCAGATGGAGAAGGAAATTCAACGTCTTCGCGTAGAAATTGAGCAATGTCGTCGCTCCTATGTTAGTCGTGTGTGTTCTCTGCTTGGTACAGTGAGTGGGTTAAGTGCAAAGATGGACGAAGTCTTACAAATGGTGGATGAAATTGAATCGATTAAGCAACAACAGCACGAGATTGAACGTCAATGTGAGATGTTGGAGGAAATGTCGGATGTGGTGCCTGAGGTGTGGAGTTTAACACGAAGTGTTGAAATTTTGGAATCAAGAGTAGGTTCATCTAAGAAGAGTGTAGATGAGGAGAAGAAACAACGGATGTCTGCTCCTCCTTTAGTAACATCATCCCCATCAATGGCTCCTGATTCATCACTTATATTCAGACCCAATCCTTCATCTTTTTTCTCTTCTACGATTCGATCTTCCGCTGATACTCCTTCAAACTCGCTTTTCTCAACAATCCGATCCTCTTCAAATACTTCAACAATTCGATCTTCTGTTGATATTCCTTCAACCACTCGATCGCTACCTAGGAAGTCTTCTCCACTTCCTCATCGATCACCTCCCCCTCTTTCTACTATTCCGCCTTTTAAATCCCCTTCTCTCAAGTCACCGCCTCCTCCTTCTACTATTCCACCCCCTCTCAAATCATCTTCGTCCATTACTACCTCACCTTCTCCTCTCACAACGATGTCTTCTCCTATTAAGTTATCCCCTCCGCCTTCTATAAAGTCCTCTTCTACGCCTCCTATTAAGTCACCGCCTCCACCTCTCATAACCACATCATCCCTTTCTAAATCATCTTCGATTTCTCGATCACCCCCTCCTGTTCCCCTAAGCTGTCCTCCCCGTCGATCTTCGCCAACTCCTCCCCCACTCCCTTCAACACTCAAGTCTCTAGTACTTCCAAATTCTCCCCCTCCTCGTAAACCTGTTTCCTCTCCTCCTCCTCTTCCTTCTCCTCCTAAAGTCCCTCTTCATCACCCACGAACTCATTCTCCAGAACATCCTTTAACTGTTTCTGACCCATATTCGACCTCTCCACCTAAGTTCTCAGGATCCTCTGAATCTTGTTCTAAGTCTTCAGAATCGCATTCTAAATCTTCGGAATCGCGTTATGCATCTGTGGTACATTCTGGGGACAGCCAAGATCGATCTCCACAAGAACAGCAGGATGAGGAGCTTGTTATTATGAAGCCTTCTCAAATGAGGGAAAAGATGGCATTAATGGAGAGACTAAATGCAGCAAATCGGAATAATGCTACTAGATTCCCCCCATATCAGAGACGTCAGTTGGAGGAAGGTCAGTCGAACGAAAAGATGCCTTCATTATATCAACAGTTCGCACCACCTCCTAGACCTAAGAAGAACTAACTCAATAGTTTCCCTGTTTGTTGATAATCATTTCTTCATATATGAGTCTTTCCACTTTGAAAGAAGGGGATAGCATTGGTCCATGGAAACTAAAGAGGAAACTTGGAGAAGGAGAATATGGAACTGTATATGCAGGTAATCCAGATTACTACCTTCTTAATCTTAGCATCATGTAGTGTCCTAGGCTCGAAAGAGTTTGCAGTTAAAATTGCACCAGTGAACAAGAATCGTAAGAAGAATCAACCTGCCTATCTGATATCTCATGAGTGCACGTTCTACCGTGTTCGGTTGCTTGCATTTATGAAGGATAATGACGGTACTGAATGAATAGTTGGAGTCATGTACAGAAGTTCCTCATTTTCCCCGGAGTTCGACAGGGCAGAAAGATCTGATTTCAGGGACAACAAAGGACAACAAGTATACTTATTTGGCAATGGAATTGTTTCCACTCAGTTTGAGTGACTACATTGCTAGGTGGGGCGGTCGTCTACCTGAGTATCTGTGTTATAGTATAGCTACATCTTGTGTATGAGTCTACTATTGTTATGATCATAGCTACATATTCTTCAATTCCTTCACTCTCATTATGTGATTTACAATGATATCAAAATCGATAATTTCATGCTTCGAGAAACCCCTAAGGGATATCAGCTTGTAATTGTTGATTTTGGTGCAGCAGAAGTGTAAAAATCAGTACCCGATCGTTGATAAATAGGAAAACGAAAGGGAAGAATACTCCTTCTTCAGGTGATCGAGGCACTCCCTTATTCACTTCTATCAATAGCAATGCTCTTGGACCTATGTATTTTTCTGATGACATTTCGGCAATTAGTTATATGATTAGTTGCATGCTTCTTGGTAAGCTTCCTTGGGAGAGTTGTAAAAGTTCGGAAGAGATTCTAGAGGTTAAAAAAACAAATGCACTAGAATCCCAGTTAAAGGATTATCCATTATTACTGAAGTTTGTAACTGCATTCAAAACCGTGAAAACTGATGTAATTGACTATTCATATTGGGTGGATATGTTCCGAAAAGCTGCAAAAGCAAATGCTCCTGAGGCGGAGAATCTAGACTTCTTACCTCTCAAAGTCTATCGAACGGAAGAGAAGAATTCCAGATCTACATTACAGATGGTTAAAACAGTTCTAAAGACGAAACCACGTTCATCTAGAAAGCAGGAACCGAGCTCGCCCATAAGTATTTCGAGTTCGCGGGAGAACTCTGAATCGAACTCCCAAAAGGATATTCAAGAGATCATAAATCGATCTCCTTCTTCTGCAAAGAATTTGTTGAAACGGAAACAGAGTGCTTCGTTGGAGAAAGCAAGTAAAAAACGCATAGTCACTCCAACTCGTATTCAGCCTCCTCGAGCCTGTAAACATGTATAGATATCTTTGTTTTAACAATCATATTATTTCTTAAACTCAATCTTATAATCACTTAAAAGGATCGTATTCGAATTGATTTCTACAACAGACACATAGACGATACCTGAGCCTTGGATCTTGAATGTGGTTCGAATAACTGCATCTTCAATATCCTCTAGATCACTCAAATCATAGTAGTATGGAGCCAATGGAATACAATCTGAAGAGGAACTAGTCGTGCCCTTCTGCGTACTATTACCCTGATATAAATAGGTTAGAACTATATCCATATTACTATTTACAATTTTTGTTTCCACTGATTCTTCTGCAGGAAGTGGGCAATCAAGTGGAATTATCCACTGAACTCTGCTTCCAGAAATCAATTGACCAAGACTATAGGAAGCACGATCAATCACATTGAAACCATACATAAAGGACAGGCAAGCACCTTTTGAGACACAATCATCTGGATTTACTGATTCTTTAACTTTCTGACAATCGAAATATTTGTAAACAGTATCTTTTAATATAGGAATTCGAGTGGAACCTCCTACAAAAACCACATCTCTAATATCACTCTTTTTAAGATGACAAGCATTTAATGCTTCTTCTACTACTTTCAGTACAGCTTCCAGAATAGGTTTGATTTTGATTTCAAACGAAGCACGAGTGAATGTTAAGGTTGCATCATCTCCATCATCCGTCATAGTGCCTGGAATACCCTCCAGACTCACTTCAACTGCCTTCTCAGTTGAGAAGCGAATCTTTGTCTCTTCTGCCTTGAACAGTAGTTTTGTGAGGATATTTCGCTTCTTATCATCATCGCTTGTTTTAAGAGGTTTGTGAAAGAGCCTCTCATAATCTTCTTTCATCCAGTCTAGTACAATTTTATCAATATCGACACCACCTAGAGTATTGTTGCCTCGATTAGTTTCGACAACAATATCACCATTTGCAATGTTCACAATTGATACATCGAATGTACCACCTCCAAAATCGAAAACAAGAATGCGATCTCCATGATTAGGATTCTCATTAATATAAGTGGCCGTAGCGGCACTTGGCTCACTAAGAATACTGATACTCTTATCTGAAAAGCCACATCGTTTCAGGGCATTGATTGTTGCTGTTCGTTGGTTATTATCAAAGCGAGCTGGAATTGTGATACAGACATCAGTAATAGTTGAATCTGTAAACTTTCTTGCTTGTGTCAAGATAAACTGGAGAATATCTACTGCAACATCCTCTGGTGTTTTTTTCATCTCAATAGAACTGAGATCAAAGACTGGATTTCCATCGCGATTGCTTACAGGGGCACCACAAGACTTCAGCATGCTTTGCACTTCTTCGCACTCGAACTTTCGTCCAATTAAACGTTTCGAGTTTCTTACAACCGTGAGCTTTCCATTTTTAATGCGGCTCTTAACGACATTACCCAAAACTGGGTCTTTTCCTTTGTCATAAAATACCGAGGATGGAAGAAGATAGGATCCATCAGGCATAGGAACAGGCATCGCCTCACCCCTTGCATTAATGCAATAGCAACACGAGTTTGTTGTTCCTAAATCGATTCCAATCTTTGTTGTTCTTTCTTCCGGCATAATAGAAGTAAGATGGAAAATTGATGTCCGTAATTAACTGACATGTAATCGCGGGAATTTGCTTAATGTGCCCAATCGTTCATTTTACAAACACTTATCACTCTTTGTATTGAATCCTTTCATCTTGTAAAAGAACTTTCTTTGTCTTCGTCTCCACTACAGTCACATAAACAATTCCAGATGTCTTTATCGTGAAGGTTGTTCTGAACTTTACTTCACCCGCTTTAGCAGGTCTGAATCCAGTGAAATTATATGGAGCCAATTTCACACACGTAGGACCAAAAGGGATCACATTCCCATTCTCTTCTTGTTGTGTTTCGCATATTGTTGATTCCACCTCCTTTTGATAATCACGGGAAGTATAGGTCAGTACAGAGTAAGTAGCTGGTAACTCTGAGAGTCGAGGGATCACGCACATCACATCATCATGGATAAGTGTTTTTCCAAGAGCATAAGCAATTCTCTCTTTAATAATTGAATTATTCATCAAATACAAGCAAGCACCTTTCGCTACACATTCATCTGGATTTACTGATTCTTTCAATTTCTGAGAGCCAAACATTTCTTCCAGTTTCTGATGAACTAGCTTAAGACGACTCGATCCTCCTACTAATACAACATGATCAATGTCTCTTTCCGTGAGATTCAGATTAGACATTGCTTTTTTCACAGTATTAAGAGTACGGTTAATATAATCTTCTAATAACGTATTTAAATCTGATAGAGTAACTAATTCACGATACTCATCTTCATCGTCAGCTGTCGACGGCTTATACTTTGGGGTAAATTGAGCCTCAAAGTAATTCTCCTCAATTGACGACGACAGAGACTCCTTACATTTCTCTGCAGCCTCCAGCAAGCGCCGACGATGTCGTAATTTGATATGTTCGGGAAGTTTCTCCGGAATAATATCGTCATTGTATCTATCTTTGTATTTCTCTTCAATCCATTTTAACAACACTTCATCAAAATCGGCCCCTCCAAGATTGGGATCCCCTTCATATGTATCTATTTGAAACTCTCCATCTCGAATTGATAAGATAGACACATCAAAGGTGCCACCACCCAGATCATAGACAAGAATACGAGTGTTATCAGCATTGTTATCCAAACCGTAACAAATTGCAGCTGCTGTTGGTTCATTTGTAATCTGGATGGAGTCCTCTGGTATACCAGCATTAATAATCGCCTGAAGCGTAGCTGTTCGTTGATTGTTATCAAAGTGAGCTGGAATAGTAACACATACATCAGTAGCTTTCATTCCACATCTGTCCTCTACCCTATCTAGGAGATATTTTACAATTGAAGATGCAACCATTCCAGGAGTTATTGTCTTTCCATCTTGTAGGTTGAATACAGGTTTACCACATATATTTTCAACAGGTAGACCACAACTATGTATCATCGCTTGGACTTCAGGACAGTTGAACTCTTTTCCAATTAATCGTTTCGTATTGTGGATGACATGGGGATTCTGGTTTTTGATGTTTCGCTTGGCTACACTTCCGACAACTATCGATCCATCATCCCTGTACTCGACATAAGAGGGGAGGATTCTCCTTCCATCAGAGTAATCCAAACATTCAGCTTTTCCTCTGTATTCATAATAGCAACAGGAGTTTGTAGTTCCCAGGTCAATTCCAACTCGAAGCTTCTTGTGCTGATTCATCATACTAAATTTCTATAAAAGTTAAGAATATTAAACTGAACTTGTCCCGCGGTTTTGCCTTAGATCTGTTTCTATTCTCCAGGCTACAAATGACTGAGGCAAGAACTGGATATGAAGTATAGAGATCCATTCAATACTGTCTGCCGATAGTCAACCGGTGTTATATCTCTCCTTTCCTTTCCTCTATATTACGTCTAATATCATGGCATCCTCACAGAAAATTGTTTCAGCCTTTGTAAAGTGCGTTTTGGTTCGTATTTTGATAATCAGATATGGAGACGATGGAACTATATCTTGTAAGCTCTGCAAGGAGAAAATAGCAACAGAAGGAGATTGGGACCAGCATTGTAGATCAAAGAAACATATGAAAGTTTTGATTGTTAAACAATGCCTAACATGAATAGATGATTGAATTATTGAAAGCAAAAGCAAAAAAGGATAAGGGTCTTGGTAAATCAAAGAAGTGAGAGCATTTGAATTTGAATTTGATTTTATAGGGTTACAGCAGTTTCATCTATAGCTGTACCTACCACAAAAACCCTATCTGAAGAAACAATCGTTCCCCCTCAAACTGCTTCTCTCCCTGCAGATTTTTTCGATAACCGACTCGAAGGAGTTTTAGCTACTGGTATAAAGCAAAAGGATGCAGAGAAGCAGTTAAAGGAGTATTCGGCACCCGATCTGTTCTAATCTATAGAAAAGAGATGAAAGAATTTAATGAATTTTTAGAAGAGCAAGTGAAGAGTGGGTCGAATGATGAGGAAGTGATCTCTAGAGGGAAAACAAGAAGAGGAGGAGGTTCTTGCAAGTTTGCAGGATGGTGATAACGCTTTCCAATTACAGGCTGAGTGAATCTTGAAGATCCTTTCTAATAGATAGAGCATATCGAATGCTCCTCGAAAATATGAAATCAAAAGACGAGAAGCTTCCAGAGGAAACACTACGAGAGATTCATAGTATCATAGAAGAAAGTGGAGGAGAATCTGCCTATTCTATTAGTAAAGATGAAATGAATGTCATCGTGAGAGAAAAGAAAGATGCCTCAAGGAAGAAACGAAAGGCGATGATGCAACCAATCGACGATTTGGATTGGAGGAATTGACTCTTGTTTTGTTATATCAATTAACCCTAGAAAGAGCTCTCTAGTTAGATAGAGTGAACACTATGGAATTTGTGCAAGATGAACCAATATTTAATGAATTCAAATTACCCATATACCATAGAACCATTCACTCAGATTCCAACGTGTTTTTCACTCTGGTTTTTGCAAGATTGTTCTTATAGACAACTTGATTACATCATGGTATGTTTGACTGTCGATAATATGTTATTTTCTTTGATTGTGTTGATTTGCTAACGTTTCTTTAGTCTTCCAACGGAAAGAAGGTATTAGAGAGAAAGTCGATATTTAATTGATAGAAATGGAGCAAGGGAAAGGTGAGAGATACTGTTGATAACAAGGTCTACTTTGAGAAGGCCGATTACGACAAGCTTCTTGCTGAAGTTCCTAAGGTATTCATTTTGCCGGGAAATTGATCGTTTAGATGAAGCTGATCACCGTCTACACCATTGTGGACCGTCTGAAGATAAACGGTTCCTGTGCTCGTGCTGGAATTCGTGAGCTCGTCAAGCAGGGAAAGATTGTTGAAGTCTCTAAGCGTGGACACTTTATTCTGACCCGTAGGGGTGTTTACTTGTGCTTATTTTTAGGAAGCCAATAAGTTGCTTTCTCTGATCAGGTGATGTAGTCGTGAGGATTGTCCTTAGAACTTTTTTTCTTTTGTTTGTTGCATAATCTTTTACGTATACCCATAATAGATTCGGAGGGAAGAATAAAATCTTGAATTCAATGTGTTTTAACACAGAATATTCGATCGAAGTGTTTGTGTCTCAACACATCTTATAACACTACATAGAACATTAATTCTGATGAAGTCTATTTCCTTTGTGTTTCTGCTTCTTGTTAGCTTAGTTGCTGCTGGTAAGAGATAAGATTTGGTGTAAATATAGACTGTGGTACCTTTGCTCATTACTGTATGAACTATGATACACATTGGGGAAGTTCGATAACAATTGATGGAATTACTTGTAGAGTATTCTGCTCTCTCTAAGACAAACATAAAGGGTTTTGTCAAATCCCTTGAACTTACGGAGTACCGCTACAACGGAGTCGCATGTACAGGAGCTCCGTTCTTAGTTATAACAACCTCGTTTGATTGAGTTACTTTCGTGAAACATAGTTATTCTCTCAGTGCACAGAAGGGTCAGAAGGATACAGGTCCGTTGTTTTATGTGAGATCTGATTTCTAGCAGCTGCTACCTACACCATGACGATCAACAGTATCATGGTACATACTGAAAACGCTACGGGATTAGCAGACTGTGGATTCCAGTCGACTCCAGCTATTACTGAAAAGCCAATCTCATTGTCATCTATCGAATTAACACGAAATGGACAGCCTCATCTAACAGTTGAGAAGGAGAGTATTGGATCTTCATCAGATGCTACACTTACTTTCAGTGGCATCATTTTTAAGGGTATTCCTTCGAGTCCATACAATCGCGTGAGTGATGATGGGTGTTTCAATACTACCGCACTCGTGGGTTGGATCATTGGAATTTCAGTAGTTCTTATAGTAGTTGTTATTGCTGTATTTGTGATTATTGTACAAATGCATCGATCGTAGATATTTATGGTTGAAGTGAGGTGTAGAGGAAGTAATAATTTGTATGCTAGTTATAGCGGAACTGGTAATGTCAAGCAGTTGCGTTCATCCTTGTCATAGGCTTGTTTGTAAGAAACACCTTTTATCTATTGATCACTATGAATTCTTTTAACTCCTGTAGATCCAAATCCTCCAGCACCTCTAAATATTACTCACTTTTCACATTGGAACCGTTCTGTATCATCGAGAGAGTCCACTTCTACAATGGGAGCCATACAGATCCTTTCAAGAATCAACTGAGCAACACGATCTCCCTTCTTCACTACAGTCATAAGTCATCCCATAACCAAACCTTCAAAATCCGTATCTGCAAAATTAAACAATACGATCCCAAGAGGACCTCGGTAATCACAATCTACTACGCCTGCGCCAACATCAATGAATTTCTTCAAGGCAAGACCGGATCGAGGAGCTAACTATCACACTAAATATGTATAAGTACCAATTCGCCCATAACAGTTGTGAGGAATAGCAACAGAAAGATCTGTAGGAACAAGTGCTTTTTGGTGAGCAGGGATTATGAGATCGGCAGCACTATATATAAACAAAAGAAGATAGGGTTCAACCTAAAGAGATCGTAACCGGCAGAATAGGGAGATCCACGAACAGGTGTAGTAGCATTCTCACTAAGCTTTTTAATATACAATGTTTCCTGTTCCATTTCACCTGGTTTTGAAGAATAATAAACAGAGAGGATTCTGCCGCCAAGGGATCCCGCGCCTTTAATAAGAAGACCATATCGTAACGTTATCATTAGTTGCTAACAACCGAATGAGAATGGGCAGGTTTTGTATAACTAGTAAAAACATTCGCCACTAGAACTATTCAAATGTGTTTAATAACAAGCAGATCATAATGATCCCAATCAATTATGCGTAATGGTAAATACAACCTTGACACCATTAATCTCATCCTCATCCGACTTAATAACCTCTTCAGACACTGGTAAAGGTATATTAACCGTAACAGCACAATCCAATCTCTCCTCTATTGTCTTCTTGTACATTTTAATCACTTTCAGTATCGCTTCATCTTCAATTGTGGTAAACACCTTGATACGATCTGTTGGCACGAGTCCGGCAGCCTTTCGGAGCTTCTGGACACGATTAATAAATTCACGCACGACTCCTAACGAACACACCTCCTCATCCTGAGTGGTATCGATCGCAAGAATGAAGGAATGATCCGTCGAAACACATCCCTCATAACACTTATCAGGACATACAAACTCTCGCTTCACAACCAATTCGTCCTCAGCCAATTCGAATCCAGCAACTGTCAACTTGTGATCAGCTTCCAGCTTCTTTACGTCATCTCCGGTGAGTTTCGTCAGCTCTGAAACAACCGTCTTGAAATTCTTTCCTAACTTACGTCCCAGAACACTGAACTCAGGTGAGATACTGCATTTACACCAAGTGGACTCATTACTATCATATACCACTTCAAGACAATTCAATTCCTCCTTCAGATATGACTCTAATGAACGGATATCCTCAATAACTTCACTATCGGCCGAGCTCAGAACAATACGACGCACGGGCATCTTGAGGGAGATGGTTCTTCTTTCACGCAATACACGACCCATCTCAATTGCCATCATGAGACGACCCATCTGGCGACGAATCACAGGGTCATCACAGCAGGCATATAGATCTGTTTCTGGAAGCATGACGTAATGGATAGAGGCGGCACGACCCAGAGCATCCACAGGCACATCTGGGTTGTCTACATCCTACGAATGAAAGAAGATATTAATAAAAACAGGATAAATACGACGAAGATTCTGATAGAGATACTCAGTAAAGAAGGGTGTGAAGGGAGCCATAAGACGACACAGTGTTAACAGACATTCATAGAGAACACACAGGGAGACGTAGGATTCTTCTTTGTTATCCTTATTACACTTACAACGACGCCGATTCAAACGCACATAACAGTTTGTGAGAGAGTTGATAAAGTCCACGAGACGAGGGACCACTGTGTAGAGACGATAAGCCTCCATCTCCTGACGCACGAAACAAATCAACTCCTGAGTAGTGGCCTGAGATAAGTACCAATCAACATACCTACCAACAACCATCGATCCATTACATTGGTGCTGTGAATGGCTTGTTCTCGTGACGGCTTAAAGGAACAAGAACACTTAGTCTCCCATAACTCAATATTCTGTACAAGGAATCGATAAGCATTATACCAAGGAATCAGAACATCCTTCAATACACCATGCACACCAGACTCCTTGAAACGCAAAGGTTCAGCACGTACCACAGGTGAGTTAATCAAATAGAGACGGATGGCATCCGCACCATACTTATCAATAACTTCTTGAGGATCAGGATAATTCTTCAGACGCTTGCTCATCTTCTTCCCATCTTCAGCAAGGACAAGACCTTCGGATTATCTCTCTTCATCACATCTACCATTCACAATGAGATTCTTGAAAGCTGGCTTGTTGAAGAGGGCAGTAGAAAGTACCATAAGAGTATAGAACCAACCTCGTGTTTGATCCAAACCTTCAGCAATGAATTGAGCAGGGAAGTTCGCTTCTATTCCTTATCGACATCATCTTACAATACCAAATACTTCCTTATTCTCGAAGGGATAGTGCTGTTGAGCGTAAGGCATAGAACCAGACTCAAACCAACAGTCAAACACTTCGGGAACACGATGAAGGAGTCCCTTTCCTTGTCTGCTTGGAATTGTTAGACTATCAATTGTATCACGATGCAGATCGGTCACTTCCACCCCTGTCAACTCCTTCAACTCCTGGATACTTCCAACGACAACCATCTCTTCTCCATCCTCACTTGTCCAGATAGGCAGAGGAGTACCCCAATAACGATTACGAGACACATTCCAATCACGAGCATCACGAAGCCAATTATGGAATCGCTTCTCCTTCACGAATGAAGGTACCCAATATGTTTGTTCATTATTAGCCAGAAGCTGCTCCTTGATCGATGTGACACTCACAAACCACGAACTAATCGCACGATATATAAGAGGAGTATCAGAGCGATAACAGAAGGGATAACTGTGAATGATACTGGCTTTCTGAATTAAACGACCTTCAGCTTTGAGTCGGTTCATGATATCATTATCACAATCCTTCACATAACGTCCTTCGTAGTCAGGAACAGAACTATCAAAATGGGCACTTAGATCAATAGGACAAGGTACCTTTCCTCCCACTTCAACAATGCCATTAGCAATGCCAACACGATAATCATCCTCACCAAAACCAGGTGCACAATGAACAATACCCGTTCCACTATCATCAGTGACGTAAGTATCAGCAATAATACGGAATGCACTACTCCAATCCTTGAAGTAGGGGAAAAGGGGAATATAATGACGACCCACCATCTCCTTCCCTACACAACGCTTCACAATCTCAAACTCACCTCCTTTGTATCCCTTCTTTAGCATCTTCGGATAGAGAATGGAGAGACGACTCTCGGCCAACCAGTAGAGGCGACCTGTAGCAATGTCCTTGATCTCCACATACTCAAAATCGGGATGAACTGTTAGTGCCATATTGCTGGGCAGAGTCCAAGGAGTAGTAGTCCAGGCAAGATAATACACATCTAGAGATGATCAGAGGAGAAAAGAAATACTCTCTTCATCAGCTGCTGAGAATGCAATTACAATGGCTGGATCTGTTACATCCTTATAATTCTGATTAGCTTCAAAATTGGAAAGAGGAGTACCTAAGGCAGTACTGAATGGCATCACGCGATAACCACGATACACAAGACCTTTATTCCAAAGAGACTTGAATACCCACCACACAGATTCCATATACCAAGGTTCCATGGAACGATAACCATGTTCAAAGTCGATCCAACGACCCAAACGACCCACAATGGTCTCCCATTCCTTGCAGTATCGAGATACAATTCCTCGACACTCTGCATTGTACCTAGGAATAAACAACCCATGAAACGACATACTTATCAATACCAATTTTCTCTACGTCCTGAGCACAAGTGATACCAAGCTTCTTATCGATCTCAAACTCCACAGGGACTCCGTGAGTATCCCATCCAAATCTGCGTACCACATGGTGTCCAGTCTGATGAGCATATCTTGTTACGATATCCTTAATCGTTCCAGCTAGAATGTGACCATAATGTGGAAGTCCAGTAGCAAATGGAGGTCCATCGTAGAAAGAATAATCAGGTCTCCCTTCTGACAACTTTAGAGAGGTATTAAAAGCATCAATGGACTTCCAGAACTCTAGAACCTCTTCTTCAGCTTTAGGAATGTTGATATTGTCAACAACAGGCTGTAAGTGTTTTTCCCCTTTTTCCATAACAAAATAAAGTCTATTTACTGAGAAAGCAAATACCAGCGAGAAAAATCCTGGAAATTATGATCGTTTAACAGAAATCCGGGGAAAATCTGGCAAGGGTAATCAGAAATATCCTTGATTCGTGGAATGGCAAAAATGAACAAGTGGCATAGTTGTCCAAGAAATAATGGGGTGGAGAGTACATTATCTGTGGATCACAATAGACCATTCAGCTTTCACTTTATTGGATGAGGGATCTATTAGCCGAAGCGCCGTTTTGCAAGGATCATCTGTTTTCTCTTATTTCGCATGTTCTGTTGTAGTAAAGTCGCTAGACGACTTTTATGTAGTGTGAGAAGCACGCCACTACTTTTCAATTCGGTTAGATCCTATGCAAGTCATTCTGGATTGACTCCCCGGAGCAAACGAGAGTTTATTTCATCGGAAGCAGTCAACAAAGATCAATTAACACCAGCATTACAGCAGTACTTTAGGTTTAAGGAACAATATAAAGGTAGGTCTGTGGTAGTGGGTTTAGTTGTAGACTATGTTTTGTTCTTTCGTTTGGGTGATTTTTATGAGTTCTTTTTCGAAGATGCTATCATGATCTCACAAATCCTTGGAATTGCTTTGACAACAAGAGGGAAGTACCAAAGTTTGAATTCATAACAGAAATCATTATAAGATAAGGACATTCCCTTGTGTGGTATTCCTTACTTCACTGTAGACAATTATGTGAAAAAAATCATTCGTCGGGGCTTGAAAGTGGCAATTTGTGAGCAAACTGAAGTGATTGTTGTGACACTGGATCATAGCTAGACTCCGGAAGAAGCAAAAAGCAAAAAGCGAAAGAATTCTGTTCTTAATCGATCTGTTGTTCGTTTGATCTCTGCAGGGACTCTAGTTGAAGACTCTCTGTTGAGTCCTCGACGAAGTAACTTCCTCTGCGCTCTCTCAGACGCCACAGAAAGCAATCATTATGGATTTTCCGTTGTTGATATTAGCACAGGAGAGTTAGCTGTTCATAACGTTAGTGAAGCCCAACTGGCAAGTCTTCTTGCTCGATATGATCCTCGTGAGCTTTTACTGTCACCAACTCTTCATAAGAACCTCCCCTCTTCTCTTCGATCTTTTTTGGGTGCTTCGAGGACAGTATCGGGTGATGAGGCAAATGAAGACCAGGAATCAGAGTGTGTTGTGACGCTTCTTCCTGAAGATTCATGGAGTGAGACAGGACTGGAGAGTCTGATTGCATCTCATCCCGAATTACAGGCGTTACAACAACCTGTAGAGAAAGGATTGTTGTCACATATGGAAATGATGTCAGTGACAGCCTTATTGCAGTATATTAACCGAACTCAAATGGGGTTATTTCCGCGGTTATTCCTAACTGAAGAAGAGGCACTAGGTGTACTAGAGTTAGATCGGAATACGCGTGATTCCCTGAATCTGATTCGAGGAGTTCATGACAATTCAATAGGAAGTGTAATGAATGTATAATGATCCTACTTATTATGAGACTAGACCCTTGATCATACTGTGACAGTAATGGGAAGTCGTCTTCTTTGTAATCGTTTGTCCTCTCCTCTCACAAGTGTTACTGAAATTAACAGTCGATTAGATGTAGGCTAATATATTTCTCTTATGATCAGATTCTCTCATTCTTTCTTGCTCATCCCTATGTGTCAGCTTCTCTAACTCCTCTATTTAAGACATTGGGTGATTCCGAAAGAGCATTTCAAAGACTTTTGTTACGACGTGGATCACCTCAAGATTTGGGGGTTATTCGAGATATGCTTCGCTGTTGTGAGTCAGTAAAACAAGTGATTCAAGGTACTCCCGCAGATCTGTGTGTTAATTTAGACAGCTTTAATGGCTCTGGGAATCCTATACTACAGCAATTCGTTAAGCAATTAGACGATGTTTCGTCCTCTTCTTTATTGTCTTCTCTCTCTTCTGCTCTAACTGAATCACTCCCTTTTTCTCTTGCAGAAGGAGGGTTTATTGTGCAGGGTTATTCGGCAGAGTTGGACGAGTGGCGCGCATTGGCACAAAATGACACTGAACTACTGAAAAAACTCCAGGAAGAGTATATCTCGAAGACAGGAGTTTCACGCTTGAAAGTGAAATGGACAGATGCATTGGGGTTCCATGTTGAGGTCCCAGCTTCAACACCACTGAATGACTCGGGCACCTTCTTTCCTTGTCAGATGCTGAAGAGCCATATTCGATACAAGACGAATGAGTTAACTACTTTAGACAGCCGACGATTCCATGCCGCTGACAGAGTTAAATCGTTTGAACTACAGATCTTCGAATCTCTGAAGGAGCAGATCGAGAAGGAGGGTCTATTGATAAGTCGTTGTAATACTTGTTTGAGTATATTGGATGTGAACTGTGGACTAGAAAAGGTCTGTCGTCAGAATGGGTATATTCGACCACAAGTGGATGAGTGTAAGAGGATGTGATTGAGTTAATAGTAGCATCACAACTGGACTTAAAGGATATTCGGCATGTTGTAGTGGAAGATCTCATGATGCGACAGTCACGGGGGAAAACATTTATCCCTAACAGTATCACTATGAGTTGTGATGATTCTCCAAATGCTATTCGCACATGTGTTCTGACAGGTCCGAATATGGGTGGAAAGACGACCTTCCTTCGATCTGTAGCACTGTGTGTGATTCTGGCTCAGATGGGTTGTTTCATTCCTGCAAAGCAAGGAACGATAGGAGTAGTCGATAAGATATTCTCCCGAGTTGGGAGTGCAGACGACATCACGAATGATCGTAGTACATTCTATTCAGAGATCAGTGAAACATCGATGATTCTTAAGAATGGTGAGTGAAAGTACAGTAAATCACCTCTAGCAACCTCACGATCACTCATTCTAGTTGATGAATTAGGAAGAGGTACTAGTGTCGATGAAGGAATTGCAATTGCGACAAATGTCTTAGACCACATTCATTCACAAATTCGATGCAGAACACTATTCGCTACTCACTATCGACCTGTTACGGAGCTTGCTCGAGTCTCGAATCATATGATGAATTACAAGATGTGTGCAATCCCAACACCTTCTTCATTACTTCTTTCCTACAAGTTGGAGCAAGGTGTGAGCGATCAGAGTTATGGTTTGTATGTTGCACGAATGGCCGGGATACCAGAACAGATCATTCAGAAGTGTGAGGAGTATTTGAAGGAAAAGCAGGATGACAAAGAGAAACGGGTCTGTAATATAGTAATGAAGTTAAACGTCGATAAATTGACCCCTCTTCAGTGTATGTTATGTATTATGGAAATGAAGAAGATATTGCAAATGCGGAAAAAAGAAGAAGAGAAACAAGCTTTAGAACAACTGGTTGAACACTACTGTAAATAGATATGTTTATCATAAACCCAATGGAACATAATACAATTACAAATAGTACTTATAACTCTACTTCATACTCCTCGGCTTTTCGTCCATCTGGAAGATAGCACAAATCCTTTATTAAACCCCATTCACCTTCTGGAGTACAAAAGCGACCTATATAACCTTCGTAAGCCCCAGGACAGTCGATATATGCATACTGACCAGCAGGAGTTTCCTTCCAGGTATCATCTCCTTTACATTCTACAATTCACACTACAAGGAAAGTGGTACTGCACATATTCACTAAACCACTCCAAACAGCCGAAGGGCCACTACTAGTATTCTTGTAGAGGCAAATGCGTCGATAATACCCAATTCCATTACAATATTGTACAGAACTCTCTCCAATTGCCTTTTCTGGCCATTTGTAGCCATTTGATTCTTCTGCTGGACATTTTAGCTTCGGAACGGACAAACTTGAAGAAACAGCTAAAAGAACAACCAGTAGAAAGAAATTCAGTAAACTAATCCTCATTTCTATTGACTGTATGCTTTCTCTAGTCATTTGCATATGCGAAATAGAATTGGTTTTTCGACTGTACCAGTTTTGGGATATACTCTATCGATGAGATGTCAGGGACCACACGAAGATGAAGCAGTTGCAGATGTGTATTATTCGAAATGATTGTCTTATCGTTCTTAACTCTTGGACTATTCAGTTTAGTCTGTGCTGTTTCAGATGGCTATGAGGAAAGTCAGGCCTTGAGGATGTGGAGACTCAATTCCCTCTCCTATTGTTCCCAGGAGACACTTTCTGTATTACTAATAACTTTCTATAACTATAGAAAATGGATTGTGACGATTGCATACTGTTCTCCAAGTCATTAACTCATGCCACTGTTATTTCCGAACCCCAACTCAGTCTTTATGGATTTGTAGGATTGTGGGAAGGGAGCGATAGTGCATAATTTCCTTTATCTGTCACTGTAGTAATCATTGTCTTCCGTGCCTCACAAGACTATATCAACTTAATTGAAAATCTATCCTCTCCAATCCTCACATCATTTCCTGTTTGTGATGGATGTGCAGCCTCTCGGACGTACTTGTTTATGTACGCATCGGTACGTTCTCATGTAATCACTGGAACTTTATATGATTATAGTTTCTTTCATCCATTATTGCATTGCTTAAAGATCATCCAAACGCTCGTATCTACACAACAGGTCATTCTTTAGGTTCAGTCTTTGCTACCTTTATCGCCATTGATCTAAAAGCAAATGTAAGGTACTATGACTACAATGACTACCTTCTCAATCCAAATGCCTATACTCTCTTTCACAATGAAACTGATGTTGAACTGAGGTCATATTCTTACAGTTCTACAATAAGAAGGGAACGCACTATATACAACCATAACATTCAAATTGCTTCTGTGTACACCTTCGGAATGCCACGTATAGGGAACAGCGTTCTTGCAGATTTCATTCACTCCGAAATACGTATGGACTTGATCTGTGGTGTTTCTATTAGCCAACTTCTTTCGGATCACTCATGGCAGTGATATCGTAACTCTTCTGCCGCCAAGGCAGATGAAGTTTGTTCATACCGGTGATGAAGTACGATGTTAAATAGTTCATTTCCTACATAGTATTGGTATTACTCGAATTCCAATTTCTACTTAAAGTGTCCGTACCCCGAAAGTAAGGAGTGCGTCAACTCTGTTCGTGTTCCTAATATGGATGACCATGGACGGTACATGGGTGAAATCAAAGGACATTGTTACTATACAAATTGATATGAATCCTTGTTTACTAACACCCAATTCTGGCTTCCGTTCAAATGTGATTAATAAACTGAGTTTGGTGACTCTATCAGCAATGAAACCAGAGAACACAAACCACTCTTGGATACCCCTTCGAACATCTGGAACAGTCTAAACTGCATTCTTCGCAGTTACCATTACGAAATTCCGTTTTTCTAGACAAAAATACACTTGCCGCGATTATTTGATATTTTTCCAATGATCCATCCACTCATTCATTTCGACATTATTTCATTTGTCTTGTCAATGGAGTTTAGTGATCTCAAGATTTGTGTTGTAGGCCTCGGATATGTGGGTCTTCCTATGGCTGTTGCCTTTGCTGATAAGGGTGTGAAGGTGA